>CAEGAF010003236.1:0-35367 GCA_903067075.1 Micropoecilia bifurca
ACACACACACACACACACACACACACACACACACACACACACACACACACACACACACACACACACACACACACAAACACACACTCACACACACACACACACACACACACACACACACACACACACACACACACACACACACACACTGCTCCAGGGAGCTGCTTTAAACACGCCTGTAAAACACAGGGCAGGGATTAGCGAGTTTCCTGACTGGTTCAGACTTCTGGTTTGGCTGTCAGCGATGCACATCAGCAGCAGGGTGCGTCTTAAGGGCAAGCTGACAAATTCAATCAGATATGTTGTGATCAGAGGGCAAGAGAGCGGCCGGCCGGCCGTTTGGTCGGTACCTGCCCGCATCGATCCCTTCTTAGCCAGCCTCAGAAGACCTTTCTTCTTCAGGATGAAGCTTCCACCGATGAAGATGCTGGAGCTGATGGCCAAAGCCAGGCCGATGTAGAAATCGTACTTCCCCCGGTCCTGACCCATGGTGATCCTGGATGTGTTGGAGTGATTTCTCACATCTACCACCAAGCAGGGAAGATGCTCACCAAAGGAGCAGCAGCTCTGGCAACCTGGATGGGGGGAAAGTTGAAAGAGCACAATAAGAAACAACAACACAGTTTCCTCAGACTTCACCTCCATCTCTAACACCGGGAACCTACCGGCGACACCGGACACATTACACAGCGGAAAACCAGAACCTGACGCGTTGAAAATATCCATTAGGGCGCAGCGCGTTACAGAACATGTAGTCCCTCTGTGGCCTTATCCCATATAGAGACATGAGAGACTGAGCATATCCAACCGGTTGTCTGAGTGTTGTGGCGCCACAGACACAAAGCCTTGTGAAACTCGGTCAGCTGCTATGTAAATGAACTTATTTCAGGAGTTTGGAATCAGGAAGTGACATTCCTCTAATGGGAATGTTAGGTGCACCTTGATAGGAAGCTGAGGAACCTCAGGTTATAATTAAGGCTCTATTACCAACCAATAAGCTGCTTCGGCAGTTACTCTGACCCGCCTAACCTATAATTTGACTCAGCTACAAATAAGTGGATACAGCGAGGTGAACACGTTAGCTACCATTAGCATCACAGCTCTCCTAGCTAAGAAACAGGAGTCATTGTTAGCGACAAGCAGCGCAGTTTGATAAGTCCCCACCTTAATTACCTGCTCAAAGGCGGCTGTATTTCCCCCCCTCTGAAAACAAGCGAACAGCGACTGGCCAGCCTGCGTCTCGGCTCTGCTTTGGACGGTCACATACTGTTTCCTCCTTCTTCTTCCAGGTACCGATAGCGGCCACTGGAGGACTGCCGCACCACGAACTTCTTCTTCTGCTTATCAGGGCAGAGCGGAGACTGTTGAACCGCGTGCCCTCAGCAGGCTGAAACCCAGAACCACAGAGATCGCTTACAGACGGAGAGGGGTCACTACACCGGCTCTACATTACAACTAAATGACAGAATGAGTGTAAAAACAGCTTCAAAGCTTTAACACCTTAGGCAAAGAAACGAAGAGGCGAATCAAACGAACACGAGGCCATAAAGAGAATATATTTTAGGGCTGCTATAAAGGCTGGTGTTATGCAAAATCGACTTTTTTGAGATTTATAAAAAAAAAATGACGTACGTCATACACATTGTCATATAATAATGGCATTCCCTCATCAAAATCATACAAACATACTCCCCCAAAAATAATCCGTTCGAAACTTTATAACTAAATACAAGTTATCTGGATGCGTTACGACTCCGACAAGGCCTGTAGGAAAAACCGACCTGTCACTCTCAGATGTTGGTATGTTCAAATTGAGCTTTTTGATCACAACAGCAACAACTGACTTAAAAGAATCATGCGGAGGATCTGTTGTCCTGCTAGGAGAATCAGTGCACCAAGTGGATAAATAGGTAGTAGTTGAGGTATGTGTACAGTATTTTTTATGCATACAGAAGGATCCAGAGTTAACATTTAAAAAGATGAAAAGTTGTTTGTTGTGATTCCACCTTGGAAATAGGAATGCTCAAATAAATCATTAAACGATTCAACTTTAATGGTATAACTTCATATGTAGAAATGCAACTGACACTGTAATAAGAAAATCCCACAGGAGAAAGCTTTTCAATTAATTTATTACATGTAAAATCAATAAAGATTAAAAAAAAAATACGACATTGTAATAAAATTAAATAAATGTGTAAACCGTCAGCCTTAAAAATCCCTTCATCTGACTGAAACGATAGAGTTGCTCTTCATCTTTTATGCAACACCGGTGCTCAAGAATCATCAGCTGAAATGACTCTGAATAATTTAAAAGGCTCAGTTCAAATCCTAGGGCAGGTAATGCCTCAAGTACCCTGTGGGGAAACCCTGGAGATGAACCAAAGCAGAGTGATTTGTTTAGATATGACTAATACAGGCAGTTTAATAGTAATTTGGAATGAACTGACAGATAAAGTTAGAATAACAAGGACAATAATGGTATAACATTATATGTTATTATAATAGAAAAACTAGGTGTCAATAACAGAATACCAATTCTGCTATTTAGTATTAAAAGGAACTTTTATCACCTTTGACAGACCGACTTGTGTTAAGTGGAAGGAAAATGACATGATTTTCAAACCTTTTTTTTTTTAAAGCAAAAAATATGGTTGTTATCAGGTAACCAAAGAATGCGTGAGTTAGTTGATGCCACCGGCCTAGCGTAGCTAGACTGGGACAGGTTGAGCGGCTAAAGCCTTTTCTCGGCCTACATCCCCCAGAATGCTGTTTGGTTCTGGATCAGAATTCAGTGACATTATTGAAAATTCTATCAGACATATTATGTATTGATATTGATCACATTGTATATATATAGTTATTGGTCTATTGTCCAGCTCTATTTCACTTGTAAATATCAACCGATTGACAATTTGCTAAAACGAAGGAAATTTGAGCCGATTTCTCAGTGCACCCCTACAAGAGACCCGTATGGGTTTCATAAAAAGGCAAAACCTTTTGATTTTTATTTGTGTAGCCACCCCCTTAGTAAAACATATCATGATTCATTGAGTCAGAGGGGTGGAGTGTATGTCACGTGTGATCATAAAACATCGTTTTCCTCTTCCTCATGCTGCATTACTCTACATTGATCTAACTGATAAAATGCATAGAGGTTTGTGGTTGTGCTCTATCAAAATGTAATAAAGTTCTAGTTACATCACCACTTCTGCAAGGCACTGTATAAAGTCCCTACACTTCCGTATCCCTGTACAGAACACAATTTTGTTCTCTAACAAATCCCGCCTGCTATCCGTTAAAATGCTCACAATGCAATCAATGCTTTTCTCCTCACACTTATGTGGTCAAAGGTCACAGCTGACTGTTTCATCTCACAGCTTTGGTCACTTAAAGGGGAGTTAGTGCAGAGCAACAGAGTCTGTGTCCTGCAAAAACAACAAAAAGCACCAGAGCACAATCAGTCTGTCTTTTTCCGTTCCTTTTCCTCCTTCCAGGTAATCACAGCTTCCTGGGAGATTCGAAGGAGTATCACTCCCACGCACACCGTTGTCAGGCCGCAGAGCATGGCGAGGCCGTCGGTGACCGTGAGTCCCGTCCACTCCTTGAACAGAAGGGCAGAAGCGAAAATCACGGTGGACGTGAACGTCACGTAGTATATCGCTTCAAATATGTTGGAGCTGAAGCACTCCAAGGCCTTATTGATGAAGAAGAACTGGATCAGTATGCTGACCGCCAGCGCCCCCAGCAGGCCAAGGAAGAGAGCCGCGCCGCCGATGCTTGACTGTGCTTCGCTGAACACATCAGGAGCCACCAGGCCGAGTCCTTTGCTACTCGGGACGGTGAAGCTTCCCAGAAGTGAACATATGGCGACGTACACCATGATGTTGGACGTCCCGTGAGCTGGAGCGACCCACACGATCAGGGCGACTAGGGTCAGCACCACGAGCAGGATGTAGGTTACAAACACTGCAGGAGGAAAGGGTAGACAATGTGTGACACGGTTCTGCCATGCTTCACACGCACATTAAACAGTGTTGGTAAAAGAGAAAAAGAGAAAAGTACAACAGCACATTAGGCCCATTATAGATCGAAAAAAAAGGATTACATTTTTGCCAAAAACTAAGAAATTTTGAGATTGAACTCAGTTTCTTTTTCTAGAAAAGACAAGAACATTTCTCAGATCCAAAAGTCAAACATTTGCAAGAAAACGTTTTGACTTTTCTAAAGTCAGAATTTTGGGATTAATCTCAGAAATTTGAGAAAAATCTTAGAGATGTTTGAGTTTCAAAATCTCTGACTTTTGAAACACCAAAATTTCAGTTTAAAAAAAAAAAAAAAGATTTCTGAAATTGACCTCAAAATTCAAACCAAATTTTCAACTTTTCAAACTCCGAAATTTCCCCAGTGATTTTCTAAGCAATTTCTAATATAAATTTCAAAATCAAAGATTTTTTTCCTCTAATTTTTGACTTTTCAAATTCAAAAATACTTTATTTGACCCCAAAGTGTAATTAAATGTTCTAAGTCATTTTAATTGAAATTCTTAAAAAAGTTATTATAGATGGTGATAGTTGTTGGCAGGAGAGATCTCCTCCTTTTCCATTTTCAAGCGCAGACATTTTCTTGTTTTTTCTAGAAAATTTTTTTTTTGTTGGCAGAAATGTATTCCCTTTGTCTTTTTGTATCTACAATGGCCCCAGGAAGTAACTCGGTGTAGAAATGGTCACCTGGATCTGACAGTCCATCTTCAAGCTCCTGCCTGGACGTTGCCGCCGCTTTAGGGGCATGAATGATGAGCACGACGGAGCCACAGCAGCAGATGATGCAGCCGAGCTTCCCCAGCACGTTTAGACGCTCCTCCAGGATCCAAGAAGCCAGGACGGCTCTGCATCCCAAGACAACATTATTACAAAAAGAGGTCAAGTGGTCTCGCAAAGGCCTTTCTATCAACTCCAGTTTTTCACATTGATGGATGTAAAGGTGTCTATTATTTAAACTTAAATAATAGCATGGTAATTAGATAACAGATAACCTGATTTGTTTTTCTAATAGACAGAACTGATCAATAAGACAGAAGAAACATTTCTTCTATGACATACTATCATGATGACAATACTTTTGACGATAGCTATTTATTTCTTCTTTTATTAGGAAACTGTATGCAATGATGGCCCCACAAACACAAATAGTGCTCTTAATAAATATTCCCGTTTGTAATGTACTACCTTTGAACACCAATCACATATTCAGTGTGACACAAGCTGCACACACTAACTGCATTTTCACATGTCCAGCTGCCCAGCGCCCTCTGAGGAAACACATCACCACAGTATGATGCTGCCGCCACCAATCTGGCCAGCATCACTCGTGGCTGACCTTACCCAAACAGTACGCCAAGGGCCCCTAAAGGTGTAACAATCACAGCAGGGGCCAGGTTATACGCCAGGAAATTCCCAACTTGACCAATGACCACTGAGGAAGCAGACGGGTGTGAGATCACGTTCAGCTGAAAACAGAGGCGTTTGAGGAACAAGACATTCTTAATGTGATACTCACTGCACAGCGTCCCACTGCACCACACCACGTCTGTAAGGTACGAACACCCTGCAAGACACAATCACCTCAGACTGAACTCAACTTTATAATGCATTTGTTTAGTAGTGTCACCCACTGTCACGTATTTTTTTCCGAGACTGTCTATGCTTGTTTCTTCCCCCCTACCTTTGTCACGAGAGCGCAGTATTCCCTTTTTCTGAAGCACAAATGTCGAGCCATTAATAAAGCTGGATATTACGGCTATCGCTATGCCCAGCGGAGCCCCAGTCAGCCCTGAGTTATCCGCCATTGCTGTGTGCTTTGAGACCAGGGTTGCCAGATCTGAACGCAACATTAAAACACGCCCCATACAAAAAGCAGCGGTTTTTGGTTGTCTCTTTGTTATTTGGACTTAACTCTTGGATCAGGGAGACTTATGTTTTTGTGGTGCTATCATGTCCTTTTAAGTCTTATAAAAAAAATTGCATTGGGATTTCTGTTTTACAGTGCTGGTGGAGAGTGGCATTTGATTAATTCAGAATAGATAAATAATATAAGTGTTAAGGACGGGATTTTATTAAAATGTAAAAGTTTTTTGCTCTTCTGTCACACAATGACAACTAGCCCTCATTATAACAGCCGTCCAAAAAGCTGTTTTTCTTGTTCATAAGAAGCCCAATTTCCTAATCTGGCAACACTAATTGAGACATAAAACGTTTCACTGAGCAACACTGCCACCCAGTGGACAGTTTTCCCTCAATCCAGGTCAACTCCACCTCTTCAATGTCCCACCTCCACTTCAAAAGTGGCGCGTGGTTTATATTTACACCGCTCACCCGCGCGGGCGGGGTAAAAACTGACTGTAGACACCACACATCGGGAGTAGCGGTGAACCACACCTATCGCATCTAATCTAGCAGTCGGTATACGTAATTGGTTTCCATGCCTCCTTATCTGGGCAGAGACCCGTCAATCAAATCCATTATGAACGTCTTGTTAATGCAGTAAAGCAGCTGAGGGGACGAGAAGAGCTTGACAAGTGACCGCAGGTAATTTATGAATATCTCGTATTGGTTTGCGTTGTCTTGCAAGACTGTCCCGAACGCGGTGTTCCGCTTCCTTTTAGCGTCAGGTCTGCAGGGATTCTTGGATGACGGAAGCTAGTTGAGCAAGGGAGAGCTAGCGTTTTGTAAATGTTAGCTGGTTAGCGGGTGAATTGGTTAGCTCCTCCGGTCCCTGACTTGAAGCGTACGCTAGTTAGCGGTCTATAGAGCTTCCTACGGCCGCGGTGATGCTGTGTCAGAGGACGGTGTTAGCCGCTGGAGGAGTCTGCTGTCACTCCTGCTAGCAAGCGAAAGCCACCGTGCCTGTGCTAACATTCACAGTTTTCCTGTTTTCATGAAGGCTCGTAGCTGCATATATTCCTGGCCTTAAATCACGGGGATATTCATGAAGCGGTATGTAGCATAAACAGCTTACAAGTGTCAGTGTTTTTGAGTAAGTTGAAGGTATTATCGCTCATAAAGTTCATACACATGAGGGCTAATAGCTTTGTGTATAGCCATATGTCAGACATAGCAAGCCCTCATAATGTTTTTTTTTTTTTGCTTATAGCAACAGTTTTGACCCGTGTCAGGTGTCCCTGTATGCATAAATGTCATTGAATACTGTGATGCCGTCCATTGTTTTCACAACAAATGATAAATCCTCCCAGTTCTTTACACCGGTGTGATAATATGTCATGGCTTTGAATGTTAGCTCAGGGTTACCAATTCTCACTCTTATCCATTTAAGTCTCACTCCTAATATGGAAAGTGCCTACAGTTAAAAGAAAAACAGTTCCCCTCCCCCCCACCCAAATTGCTGTTTGTGGAAATACAGTGGTTGTTGGACTATTCTATTTAAAGGTCCTGAAGCTTCAGAGGGAACCTGAATATATTAGATTTTTTGTTTTTCCTCCTGTATTAGCATTTTCTGAAGTTGAAGTCATGAGTGTAAGATGTTAGAATACTTTTTACAACTTGAACTTAAAAACAAATCCGATAACCGTGAAGCACATTTGTAATATAAGAGACTGTAGTTGCTCAACGTATCATATTGCTGTTGTCATTGCACTATTGATTTGTGCAATATCACAAAAATAACAAACTCCTCGGACGCAATGTTCATTTGGTTATTGCATTTCAAGTGTTACCCACTGAAAATCTGTGTGCCAATAATATTTTTGGCCTGCCTTTGCTTGGTACCTTCAATTTTTTATTTTTATTTTTGCAATACTCGGTAACGATACTGAAAATGCATATTTTCCTAATATTGTTCAACCCTCAGCATTTCTTTTTAATAAAGTAGGTCATGTGTCTGGTTTATATGACAGTAACACAGCGGAGAATTGTGGGTGTGTTTTAACTGAAGTGATGTGATCATTTATTTACGTAATTGAAATGTATATAATACTGGTTTTTGGCCTTGGATGCAATACTAATCAATGCAATACTAATATCGGATACCAGCCCTAATTTTCATGTCAGACCACCCCTATAATGGATAAAAGTTTCAGTTGCCGTATTACCACTGCTTGGTTGAAACACTTGGATACTTGATAATAGTAAAGAGTAGTCAAGTCATTTCTCACTTTTGACAATTGGTATCTTTATTCGTAACTACATGCTGCCGTTTCCTCCCACTATTTGTCCTTTTTCTTCTTGTAAAGAAATCAATTTGTTGGGGTGCCGTGGTGGAGCAACCTTCTTAAGGAGGCCTTGGTCCTCGACGCGACCGTCACAGGTTCGAATCCCGGCCTGGTGACCTTTGCCTTGTCTTTCCTCTCTCTCTCATTTCCTACTATCTTGTCTGTTTCAAATAAAGGCCACCAGAGCCAAAACAACATGTCTGGGTGTGCTGTGGTGGCGCAGGGGTTAAGCACAACCCACATATGGAGGCCTTAGTCCTCGACGTCTGTCACTGGTTCGATTTCCGGCCTGGCGATCCTTTGCCGCATGTCTTCCCCATCTCTCAATACCCACCTTCCTGCTAATTAAGTATCAAATAAAGGCCACTAGAGCCAATAAAACCTTTAAAAAAAAAGAAGAAAAAAAACCCACGTATGTTCACGCAAACCTGTGTTGTTTATTTGTGTTTAAACGAATCACAAAAAAGCCTTTTTTTTTAATCTAATGAAATTTTTACATGTAATATTCTTAAAAACATCAAATTATACCCACTTTTCTTTTCTATTTTTAAATTTTTTTTTGTTCTTTCTCTGTTCCCCAATATGACCCTCATGACTTCTGATCCAACCACAATGGACCTCCAGACTAAGTTCAACTGCATACTGTGACATTTCCATAGCAATATACTACAGGAGATGATAGAAATTTACTTTTAAATTGGCACATGTCAAAGTGCGTGTGAAAGGTCTCCATGGCGACTGTGAAGCGACACACCATGTAGTGTATTGCAACATTTCGTGGCGAACCAACGAACATCGGTTCGTGATGAACAGTCAGTTTTTGATTCCTAGTTGTCCGCTAGGAATCACATCTCTTGATGAAACGTCCTTTAAGATATTTTTATTGAGGTCAAACTTCTTCGCCTTCCTTTGAACACTGACAGTCCTCTCTGCATCATCCTCCTGATGATTAAGGTGTTGTGTCCTCCTTGTCCTTCTGTCCAAAATTATTAGTGTTGCCAGACGTCACTGCTTTCCCACCAGTAGTTTCCCACCTTGCTACATCTGAATATTTCAAGCTGATGTTGTCCAAACGTCGGTCATTATTCAGCTGTTCAGAGGACGCCTCGTACTTTGAGGAAGCGTAGACTCCCAAAGTGAAGAGAGTGGAATAAGCACGCGTCTTAAATATAGCATTAATATACTTTTCACGTGTAACGGAACTCCTCGCATGTTGCAGGTTGGCTGCGTTTGCAGCCAGGAGAGAAGAGGGGAAGATGCCTTCTCCGTCTTTCACCCTGGACGCCCAGCTGAGATTTCATGATAAATGGCTGAAGATAGACTTGCAGGTACGTAACCGTGGCGAGGTGCTGATCGCACAGATCGCCGGACTCGTCTTGAGTGACTATCAGCCCCTGGCTGTGCTGTGCCATCTTCAAAATTACCTATTATAAGATTTGTTTCCCTTAAATCTCATTGTTCTGATAAACAATTAGTGGATGATGTCCAGAACGGATTGATTATTACATAAGCAACATGTGATTTATTAGCTCCTGGCCCGATTGTTTTACTGGTATTCTGGGTTAAGATTTGAGGGGGGGAAAAAAGCATTGAATTAAATTCTGATTTTATTCCAGCAACATAATCTGATGGTGAAATATTAAATAAATCACAGCGTTTTTATTAAGCTCATTTTTAAATTGAAATGAGCTTAATATGTTCTTTGAAGGGCAATTTTGTTTGCAGAGACTTTATGATAATTTTTTTTACGGTTTTGGTTGTGTGTGTTTTTATTTATTGTTTTTGTTGTGTTTTGGATATTTCAAATATCTTCGACTTCTAGTGTGAATGTTCTTTACAAAATCAAAGTTCATTAGTCTTTGAGAGGCATTATTGTGCCATTACATCGCTAGAAAATGGTCTCAAAGCAACAAAGTTATTGTTTATTGTGCGATAAACAATAACTGGTGAACGATAATGTCGCAGTCATTTCTGGGACAATTTATCGTCCGGCAAAACTTTTTGTGACAGGTTTGATTATCTGTCATTAAATGACTTGTTGCCATGCTGTCTGAAACTCTTACTGTAATTGATTAGGGTGTTGCACAGCAAGTTTCTTGTAATAATTAATTTTCACATATTCAATTTTAGGTACAATCTGAATTTTGGGTTTTGTTTATCTGTAAGCCATAATCATCAAATTTGTAAGGATCATAGCAAAAGTGCTACTAGAGATTTTTCTCAAAACAATTTTTTTTACATAGTAGATTTTTTTTCTCCCCGTACTGATTTAATAAGGCTGTGCTTTTCTGCCTGTCATCTTAATAAAAAGTGAGATTTGTTTGAAGCAGTTTTGCTCATTTGTTTTTTAACCAGAGTGGCCAATAAGTGCGGAGTCCATAATATTATCGTTTATCGCAATAATTGCTGTATCAATTTATCGTCCAGGAACATTTGTTTGCGTGGCAGGTCTACTTATATGATCCAACCACAATGTTGCACAATGTTATATTTTTACATTTTTGTATTGCCTCCACCTTTGGTAGCGGGCTTTCTCCGCTGAAGGACTGAGTGAGATGTGGAATGAGATGGTGAAAGATGAAGAAATAACTTTCAGTGGGGAAGAATCTGCTCACACAGGTACTGCTCCGTCGCGTTAAGGTCAGATTGACTCATGTTTACTTATAAATGCCGTCTGCGTTCGTTTCTCATCATTGCCAATATTTTTGGATATTCTAGAAGATTGCACTGATTGTTTCGGTGGTCAGAAGAAGGATGAGTCCGGCGATAAGGAGAAGAAAGAAGATGAGGAGACGCCGACGTCCGCTCATCACTCCATCATCGAGACCTGGGATTGGGGGCGGCAGCCAGGTAAAAAGTTTTTTTTTATTTATTTATTTTTTGGCGTTTCCTCTAGGATTTTCTAAAAACTGATTGGTGGGTGTGATATGACCCTGCTTATTGGCTTGAACTAAAAATGCATCCGACTTGTCCTTCTTGAGTTGCCTTCCCTTCTTTGTTTCCCTCCCTCTACTTCAGACTCAGCTCTCGTTTTACTTCTCTCCTGAAACCGGCGCAGCGCACCGTAACCGCCATCGCCGCCAAACAGCCAGGAGTTGGCGGTGTTTCTTCTTCTTCTTTTTATTTATTTATTTTTTTCAGAACAAACAAAGTACATTTGAACATTTCATGATATTTAAACCCATTTCACAAATGCAGGCTGTATTGGTGGCTTTTGTTTTGCCGTGGTGGTTCAGGGTGTCCAACTCATTTTCGCTTTGGCCCAAATCTTGATTAGTACAAGTAATAAAGTTTTTGAGAAAAATCTGCAGTAAACTCTCAATATGGATTAGCACAAAATACTGTGGGGATGTGCTGATTTTTTTTTTTTTTTTTTTTTGCATGAATTTCCATGATAATTCTCAAGAAACTGGATAGACTGATTGATATAATTTGGCAGTAAACAGATAAAAACTGCATGGATTTGATTGATAACATAATATTTAAGCACACTTGGTGTTTAGTCAAGAATCTAGAGGGCAACGTAAAAAGCTATGGCCGGCCAGATTTGATTCACTGGCCTCAGGTTTTACATGTGATCTAGAGCAAACCCTGATGATGGTGATGGTGACTGCTATTTCCAATCTGTCCTGCCTCCCCGCTGAGCATCTCGTTGTTTTTACGGCTTCCTGATTCCGAGTGGGGTAACGGATACCCTGCTGACCACGACTCGTTTCACAACACCTAAATGTCGACCGTATCCAGAGCATGCTGGCTGTTTCAACACATCGCCGCTCTCTGTTTATCTATCTGACTTTGCAGTTGAGCGTGTGTTGTGCTGGCGCGTCGCTCATAGAAACTCTGAAATGACAACTTGCACTCTGCCGTTCCGAGTGGTTATTTTTACCCCGCAGAGCGTAGTCTTAGTGGGCCCTACGGCAGACTCCAGGCGGGGAGGGTGAGAGAAGGGGAGTGTGTGTTTATTCGAGGAACTGGGTGGGACGGTGTTTTGGATAGAGGAGATAACGGTTTCTGTGGGGCGCAGACGGCCTTGCCTGCCTACCCAGAGAGCCCGGGGTTTATTAGCAGCCGTATGGTTGTTCGTCTCTGTCATTTTATTGACTGCGCCCAAGTCTGATATTGCAGCGAGTGTAACCAGATCCGTCAGTGCTCCATTATCGATGGCTGTAGTTGAAACGGCACACTTCCTGCTCTCCCATTGTGTGCTCAGATATGTGAAACATGTTTGTGTCAGCAGATGCGGCTCACATCTAAGCCCCTCGTATTGAAATCAGATCAGCGACGGGCAGCATCGTTCCAAATCCACAGAAAGGACATACAGTGCCTTCTGAAAGTATTCGCACCGATTGAACTTTTAACATTTTGTCCAGTTACATCTTGTGTTTTGTTAGGATTTTATTTGTTTGACCAAAACCTGTCACACTAAGCAATGGCTCAATTAATCGCATGATAAATGTATGAGTTCAATAATTTCTGCTCTGATTATTTTTTTTGAAGGGCAATTTTGTTTATAGACGATATAATCCATTTGATTTATGGTTTTGGTTGGTGGGTTTTATTTTGGATATTTAAAATATCTGCCTATTCCTGTGTGGAGGATTCTTCAGAAAACCAAAGTTTATTGTTCTTTAAGACTGCAAATTTGCTTTATTTTATCATTGGCAATAGAATTACTTGAAAATTGTCTCAAAGCGACAATATTATAATTTATAATATTATCAATATTATCATTTATTGTAATAATTACTGGGACAATTTATCGTACACCATAATGTGTTATCATGACAGGCCAGACAGATCAATGTAAAGTAGTGCACAAGTGGAAAAGGTTCATCCTTAATATTTACTCTGAATGTAGCAGGTACAGCTATCTATATCTTAGCAGAGTATAGTTTTGCTATATGTCCAGACATCAGAACACAGATGACTTTAGCGCTGCTCTTGTGACCTCAGGTCAGTCTGGCTTACATACGGCTTAAGTAGATTTCAACCATGCTATATTAGAGCATCTCATCTTCCTGCGCTGTGCTGCACTGTGAGTGTAAAGGTTTCTGTTGAAACACCCCAAACAGTGCAACATTGATTATTCTGTTGGTGTGTTATTGTTGCAGTGTGTGTTCTTTTTCTTTTCCTTTTCTAATGTTTCTTTTGTTGCATGCTTAGATGAGACGGAGCTCAAAGACTGTCTTCTGGTTCTGGTCGAGGACCAGCAGAAGCTCTCGGCCCAGATGGCCAAAAGCACCCTGTCCGCCCAGCGCCTGCGCCAGCGGCTGGTCATCCTGGAGCGCTACCTCATCTCTCTCAGCCACAGCATGATGGAGGAGAAGTACAAGGTCCGCTGGAAGATGCCCCCCAGCCAGCCTCTGCCTGCTACTGACAATAAGAGGTACACCTCATAAAGCCCTGTGGATGTCTGGTGCCCAATAAATAGATTAGATGAATGAAAGAAACTTTATGCTTATTTTGGGTTTATTTTTATGTAGTTCATTACTGAAACTAGGCTCCCAGTGAAGTGCTAGGCTAATGTTAGCATGTGTGCTCTCCTATTTTATATATGACTTGATGATGAGGCTTGTAATGTACAGGGTTCAACAAGGTTACTAGTCCACATTACTTAGCTTTTAAACTCAGCACTTTTTGTTGAATGTCATTAGATGCACTGAACTGACTAGTGACACACCGACAGACCAGAAGCTGCAGCAGCCAGTAGATTCTCTATTTTATTATTAAAAGATATTATTGGATCAAAGGTTTTGCAAGCAGTGCTCATAGAAATTTGGCCTTGGGTTTTAAAATGTGCCTGTGTATAATACAAACCCACATCACACTAAATCAGCAGATATAAGGAGTTGAAGTTTGTTAGGAAATCTTATAGTGGTCATAAAAACACAAAGAAAAAAAAAAGCACAAGCCGACACCTGGGTCGAGGTAACGACTGTAACCTCTCTGTTACAGTCGTTACATGCAAGATTTCCGCGCTAAGAGATGCATTACATGTTCTGTAAGTTACCATTCAACGCAGTGACCCTGAGTGGAGCTGCAGCTTACTGCTGTGCACTCTTTGCGGAAGCTTCTAATTTTAAATGTTTAAATCTGCTTTGTTCCTTTCCAAATTCTCGCTAAATGTTTAGATTTTACCTCAAGGTTAAATGAAGTAGAAAGGACCTTTATCAGTGTCTGTTTTTAATAGCGGGTACACATGTGGTTACTACCCAGAAGCCAAAACATGAACTCCTAAACTAAATCCGTCACACCGAAGAAAAATAACCAAGTATTTTCTTGTGACTGCTCATGTGACACAAAATGTTCCTGAGACTAATAGAAGAGTGACTGCTTTCCTCCACTTTCTCTAATTCTGAACCTCATAATTTAGCAAAGCCACAGTTTTTGTCCCGTTTCCCTCCCACCCCCGTCTTTTTCATGCTGTTATTTAAAGTTGACCTTAATAAGTTCCCCGTCTTTATGATGTGCTATAAAACTGATAAATGTACCCCCGAAGAACCCAAAGGATGTAATGGTTTAATCAGAATATGGTAAAAGATCATGTTTTCCCCAGTTTGTGGCGAAACTAGAGTCAATTTGTCTTCCCATTTCTTGTCTTTATTCAAGTCCTCGTCCTGCCAGTAAAGGTGTGGAAGGCCTGGCCCGAGTCGGCTCCAGGGCGGCGCTCTCCTTCGCCTTTGCTTTTCTGCGCCGGGCGTGGCGCTCAGGTAAGAACGCCTCGGGACGGGGCGCCGTTCTTCTGCGGCGGGGAACATTTCTGCTGTCACCAGGTTGAAGAAGCTTCACTGAGCAGCTGCTAATAAGTGACAAATCACGGGAGAATAAACAGACATATTTCATAATAACATGATCTAACTTCAGTTTGTTGTTACTTCTTGCTGAATAAGTGGTGGAAGACAATATATATTGTAGTATATAAATAGTTTGTTAACTTTTCACACTATTGTTGAGCTAATGCTAATATGCAGACCACTTGGATTTAGAGGTCTTTAGCTGTTTTATGACCGACTCATTGGTTAAAAGGCAAACTGGGTTTGTTCCCATTAATCCTGTTGTAATCTTTAAAGAAACAAACCAATTTAAATGAGCTTCACTATTTCTGATAAATGTTCAAACATTTAGCTAAGAGTTATAATAGCATCTTTGATGATTAAAATGGTTATGACTTCTTAATTGGCGAAGTCAACTTCTGAGCTGAACTGTAGGTTTTCTTTAAACTATGGTGGAAGTTGATTGGCTGAGGCTGAAGGACATCAGCAGGCTTCCATTGCTCCTCCTTAATATCGCTTTTCACACACTGCCTCGTGGTTAACCAGTGGCAGCCTTACAAAATAAAAAAACAATTTGATTGTCAACTCATTTTTCTAGTGATTTTAAAAAAAGACTCCTACCCCCAAACTGTACCTCTGTTAAATCAACATGTTGAATTCACTCTATATCCTTTGGATAAAAGGCCATGGCCTCATTTCCACCTCTCATTGTTGGCTTTGTGAGATGAGATGCTGTTTCATGTGTGAGGCTGAGAGCTGCTCGTCTGCAGGGACTGGGTGGGAACAAAGGGGTGGCTCTTCTTCCTGTAACATGAGAGAAACTAGCACACACACACCATTAAACCTATGGTTCTCATTTCAGAAATAATCCTGGAATATGTCATGAGAACACCAAAACCTTTTCAATTTTATCAAAAAGCACACAATTTTTTATTTTTTTTGTCCTAGTCAAATTACTATGGGACTACACACACTGACTATCCAAGATACTGTTAAGGTTAATAATAAAAAGTTGTGGCATATGTATGATTTCATCTAGAGTCTAATGATAGTTATTCTTTATTTTTTGTAACTGTGACCCTTATATGTCCAAATGTACACATTATATAAAAATGCAAATGCTTCAATACATACTTACTAACATATACATAAATATTTATGTACTGTATTTTCTGCACTATAAGGAGCATCGCATTATAAGGAGCATAGAATAGATGCTGCAGGAGAGGCTGGAGTTATGTTATGCATCCACTAGATGGAGCTACACTAAAGTGAATGTCAACAAAACGGTCTGACTGCGGTCGGCGAGGAGAGCCTTCCGAGACTGGGCCGGGGCGTGGCCAGACGATGGTCACCCTTCTCCGTTCGCACACAGCATGTTTGTGGAGAACGTGATGCTAAATGACCTGCAGACGACATGATTCTAGACGGTCAGCAGGTAGTTTGGTCAGTCAAACTTGATTAACAAAATAGCGTTCTGAGAACTATCCCAGCATGCACCATGCACTTCTCCTACGAGCGAAAATGAAGTCGGTGGCTGCTTACTGTAGTTGCTAGACCTGTTGTGGCTCAATTGGTCCATAAATAAGGCGCACCGGATTATAAGGCGCACTGTCGGTTTTTGAGGACATTAAAGGTCTTTAGGTGCGCCTTATAGTGCGGAAAATACGGTATATAAATATACTATAAAAATAAACATATTTATCCATATCTCCACAGTAAATTATGTCACAAAGCGTTTGTTGTTTGTGCAGGAGACGATGCAGACCTCTGCAGTGAGCTCCTCCAGGAGTCGCTGGACGCTCTGCGGGCCCTTCCTGAGGCCACCTTGTTTGACGAGGGGACTGTGTCTTCTGTGTGGCTGGAAGTCGTCGAGAGGGCCACAAAATTTCTAAGGTTGTGTTTTGTTTTGTCAAAGCATCTCTAGTAAGCATCTGCTTATTCTATAGAGAATTACACATTTTCTGCTGTTCCTCTTCCAGCAGTTTTTTTTGAGTTTGCAATCAGAAATGCAGACAAACAGCTGAATTGATATTTATTTCAAGCTATGAAAAACTGTTGAAGTGTTTACCTTCAAGCAGCTGATGGATGAGAGACGAAAGGAGGTTACTAGTCTGCATCAATTCACAATTCAGTCATATTTGATATGTATAACATTTTTGTAACTGAAGGGAACAATTAGTTGATTATGTTGTAAAATGACTGTGTCCCTGGGAAATGCATAATACCGCCCCTTTAAGTAAAACTGAAAGTAAAATGACAGATCTTAAAAACATAGCAGGTCCTTTGGTGTTGTGATTTACATTTTTATCTGTTTTTGTTTTTTTTCATTCTTGGTTGTTTCATTGTGACTCATTTGTCATGTCGTCTGCATGTAGTTAATAAAAGTCTTGTATGTTTTGGGCTCAGTGACGTTCATGGAAGCGCCAGCGTCAAAGGTAACATTCCTCTTCAGGACGAGCACCTCGCCCTGGCCATCCTGCTGGAGCTGGCTGTGCAGAGGGGGACGCTCAGGTAACAGCACCACCCTCCCCCATGACCTGATTTATTCTTCCTCTCATCAGCCATGATGAATCGTTTTCCGGTGTCTCTCTCTGCCCGTCCAGCCAGCTGCTGTCCGCCGTTCTGCTCCTGTTACGTTTATGGGAAAATGGCACCAGAGAGATGGACAATGAGCGCTCCACCCAGGGAACCAGCGCCCCTCTCCTGCCTCTGCTGCAGCGCTTTCACAACATACACAGCAGCAAGGAGGAGCCGCTTCCTGAAGAGGATGCTGAGGTAGGAAAAAATCCAAAACAAAGATGATTAAACCCCAAAACCTCCAAATTTTTTGAAAAACGTTTGGATAACATGGGATATTCAAATAAAGTGAAAAAGTAAGTTAATTTTACGTGCCGATTATTGAGAACAGGAGAATAATATTGTTTTATTAGAGCTCCACAGATAAATGGGCTGGGGAACAGAATCCAACATCTGTAAGCTTGAATGGCTTTGACTGGCAGACTATTCAGAAATGGAAAAATATTTTTTTCCCCTTACGCAGATCATATTAATGTCACGAAAACAAAAAACACACCGTTTTGTACGTGATTATGATGAGAATAGACAGAATAATCGATTGCCAGTCATTATACTGATGATTAATTGTTAATCAGATCTAAAAATTTGCACGTTTTGTAAATTTTTCATTTATTCACATAAGCCTTTTTTTTCAATCAATAGAAATACATTAACATATTCAAATGAGCAAATTCAACAGCTTTTTTAAATAAGAACATGAATATTTTATTCAATGAAGTGCAACAATATAGCATTCCTTTAATGAACACTTAATCATTTGTAGCAAAAAATGAATCTGCAGCTAAAAAAAATTAAACTGCCTAATACGTTTCCTTGTTTTTTGGAATAATAAATGGTAAGCAAATGGTGCTTTGTAGGAGTTTTTCCCCATTTTTTTCTTGGACAAAGTTTAGAAGTTGTGTGTAGAACACATTTACAGACAAAGAAGTTGTTTTTTATCTTAAATGTAAAATGTATATTTTTGTACAGCTTTGGTTTAATTGCTACTTGAACTGTTATTTCACAAATTCCCTTCTTTAGGTTCTGTATACTCCAGTTTACGATTAGTCGATTACTAAATTAGTTATGTATTATTATTTCAATAATAAATTAATCACGATTAATTCAGTTCATTGTTTCAGCACCAGTAGATAGTGTTACAAGATGAAAAAGACTCAAAGTTGACTTTTAGTATTAGAAAATTGTTTTAAAAAATGAAGTTAAGGGAACCAGAGAAAGGTAAGAAAACATATTTAGACTTTGAGCAGATAACAGGAAGGCTACGTTTGAGCTTCCGTTCTTGGATCATGCCGAGTTTGGAAATGCTGTGAGCTTTTTCAGCCTTTCCAAGGTTTATTTGCCACACTGTTCAAACACATTGTGATGTGGAGCTGTAATTGGTTCTGTCCACTAAATGGAATTCCTAGATCCTGACAGCGCCGCTCAGCCCCAATGAAAGTTTCCTGCGGTACCTGACCTTACCCCAGGACAATGACCTCGCCATTGACCTTCAGCAGACGGCTGTAGTGCTCATGGCTCACCTGGACCGCTTGGCTTCTCCTTACAGCCCCCCGCACTGTAACTCCCCCTCCTCACACAAGGTGATGGCTCCTTTTATTTCTTATCAGTGCATAAGTCATCATCTTTCATGTGCATGGTGATGTATTAATTTAGATTTCTGAAGCTTTTCTGATTTGGTAAAATGCATTAAATTCATTAGTGCTTCATGTATTTAGTGAGAATCTGGTGTTTCTTTCTCTAGTTGAGAACAGTGCAAATACAGGTGGGAAATTATGAGCAATATTTTCAGATTTTTCAATTTGTGACAACATATCATGCAAGAAATGATTTGAATTCATCCACATTAGCATTTAAATGTTAAACATGACTGTCTACACTGCAAAAACACAAAATCTTTAGTAATTTTGGTTTAGTTTCTGGTGCAAATATGTTATTGCACTTAAAAGTGACGTTTCAGCAAGATATAGGATCTTGTTTTGAATCAATAATTCCTTAATATTGTTGAAAAAGTGGCAGATTATTTCACTTATAAGTCAAGACTAAAAACGCACCTGTTTAGAGTTGCTTTTGAACCATTATAACTTAAACATTGACCATCATATTTGATGTGTATTGTTTTGATGAGTGTCATCAGCATTATATAGTTTGTTCATTTGTCGACTGTATGGTGTTTTATTTATAACTTTGTAATTTTGTGTTTTTTGTGTAAAGCACTTTGATCCGCCTTGCTGCTGGAATATTCTACACAAATAAACGTGATTGAAAAATGTCTTCTTATAATAATTTCTCAATAGAACTAGGTAGTTTTTCTTCAATATTAAGGAATTATTTACGTAAAACAAGCTCCTATATCATGCTGAAAAGTTACTTGCAAGTTAGTTTTCTTATTTCAAGTTTCCTAAGATATTTGCACTACAGATTACACCAAATTTACTTGGTACGATTTTATGTTTTTGCAGTGCAGTATGTTTGTATGCATTCTGTGTCGATTCTCCGAAGTGCGCATCGTTACCAGATCCTTAGTTCTGTCTCTCACTCTTCATTTAATTCCAGGGAACCTTGCAGGAGGTGATTGCTTGGGGCCTTTTGGGCTGGAAGCTGTATGCCAACGTCAGCGGCCCCATTCAGTGCAAGGCCCTATCGAGCCTCGGGGTCATGCAGATCGTCTGTTCAGAAAAGGGATTCCTCATTCTGTCCAACAGTGGCGCCATTTACACCCAGAACTACAAGAGCACAACCCTGGTCAGTTCTGCTTGGAGGGTTTCTGTTGGTTTTTGATCAACACGGTCAGAAACAATCAACGTTCCGTCAACTAAACCAGGGTTGTTATGATGCGACATTGATGTCAGAAACAATCCAATATCGGCTTACAAAACAAGTATTGGATTATATCGGCCCACATAAATATCGAGACAGTCACTCCACACCAGCATTTAGTCCAGGAGTTTAGATTGTATTATTATTATTATTAATTTTTAGATAGACTTGGTCAAATTTATACATATTCCCACAAATTTATACTTGATATTTCTGGTAGTTACTAATGAGACCTGACCTACATGTAGCAACAACACATTGACTTGTAGGATTTGTTTTAGTTTTTGTACCCTAAATTTTCCCATCCCTGCTTCCAGGCTCCCATGCTGGTCCACTGCCTGAGCTCCAGGAAGATAGTGAAGCTGGCCGCTCATCCTGACGGTCAGCACTACATGGCCCTGTCGTCCAACGGGGAAGTGTTTTCATGGGGCTGCGGCGATGGAGGCCGCCTGGGACATGGAGACACCACGTAAGCAACAACAAATGTTGAATGGAGGGGCCTCTAACTGGTGATATATGGTCAAATGAAGACAGTAGTTGTCTTGGGTAGAAACAGAAATGCAACTGGTTTTGTCTATTTAAAGCAGAACATGTTGCCACCGAGGCTGCAACTAACGATTGTCTTGGTAATCGATTATTCTGTTGATTATTCTGACAATAATTCAATTAATTGGATAAAAAAGTTGCCGCACTCTGCAGATGACTTTTTTTTAATTACCAGTTTTTTATATATATATAATATTAGAAATGCATTAAAAGATTCAAATAAACAATCAATTTTTTAAATTAGAAAATAAAGATTTTTATGCCTAAAATGCAATAATGTCGAAGCAAAAATTTGTGAAAGCTGGATTAATTTGCAGCTAAAACATGATCCTTCCAACATCAGCCTGCGAAAAGTTCAGTCAACTTAAAATCAATAACATGTAGGGCTGATCTTGTTGACTATTTTTCTGGATTAGAACATTTATGGACAGCAAAAGGTGGTTGGAAATATTTCTTAAACAGAATTTGAACCAGGTGAAGCTAAAACTCTCCAACTTGAGAAGCTTTGGTAGAATATATTTACAGGGAAGGATTTTTTATTTTTTTTTACCTTGAATGAAGATGTATGTTGTGTTTTTGCATAGCTTTGCTTGGTTATTACTGTGAGCTTGTTATTTCAGACAATGTCATGTTATAGTCTGTAGACTCCTGGTAACGATTAATCGATGACTAAATTGGTGATTATTTCATTAACTGATTAATTGCGATTAATCGTTTCAGCTTTAATTGTTGCTAATGGTTATACCTTTGAACAAAGGGGGGTAAGAGAGCAGATAGACAGCTGGCACTGAAGGCCTTTTAGGAGAGGTGTTGCAGGCTGTGCTGAGCTGAAATCCAATTAACCTTTTCTCATTTCAAACGGCTCTTTACTTTAGTTACTTAGAGGAGCCCACAATGATCGCCGCCTTTAATGGGAAACAGGCGGGAAAGCACGTGGTGCACATCGCCTGCGGGAGCACGTACAGCGCTGCCATCACGGCTGACGGCGAGCTCTACACCTGGGGGAGAGGGAACTACGGTCGGCTGGGTCACGGTGAGGTCACACAGATTCATTCATTTACATTTATCCTTCTCAACATTTAGTGATGGATGTATTAGAACACATTTTCTCTCCGTTTATATTCTGTAATGCCTTCTCTCCTGTTTGTTTTTAGGCTCTAGTGAGGACCAGGCGACGCCCATGCTGGTGACCGCTCTGAAAGGACATAAGGTCATGGACGTGGCATGTGGCAGCGGGGACGCACAAACGCTTGCTGTGACTGAAAATGGTTGGAGCAAAATAGTTTTGTCTGCTGTGGCTTCCACCATTTATGCTTCCATATTTATGTCTGCCCTCTTTGCTTTCCCCAGGCCAGGTGTGGTCCTGGGGCGACGGCGACTACGGCAAACTGGGTCGCGGAGGCAGCGACGGCTGCAAGACGCCCAAGCTGGTGGAGAAGCTGCAGGATCTGGATATAGTGAAGGTGTGCTGCGGCAGTCAGTTTTCTGTAGCCCTCACCAAGGACGGACAGGTGTACACCTGGGGAAAGGGAGACAACCAGCGTCTGGGTCACGGCACGGACGAACACGTCCGCTACCCGAAGCTGCTGGACAGTCTTCAGGGTGAGTCGCCGATGGGGAAACAAGAGAGTTTGGAAGGTTTTGGAAAACAATTGTTAATGAATATGGGTGGCTGCACATCCTTAAGACATCTTACATTTCTTTGTTTAAAACTAAGGCCTTGAAATGTTTTAAATTTATCAAAAAATAATTTAAGTTGGCCTTAAATATGTTAATTACAAGTCTTAAATTTTGTCATGTCAGGATATTTTAACTTTTTTTTCCTACAATTTAAAAGTTTTAAGTCGCATACAAAAATTGTCATTGGATTCTGTGCAAAAAGTCTTAAATTTGCATGTTTAAAACGAAGGCCTTAAATTACCTTAAATTAATTTTAAGAAATGTTGGTTACCCTTAAATTAATTAATCAAAGGTCTTACATTTTGTCATGGCAGGACATTTTATTGTAGTTTTTTTTTATCTATCAAAAATTTGAGTTGCATGCTAACATCTTCACTCCAATTTATGACTCGAGGCATTTGAGGCTAACGGTGACTAGCTGCTAATGTAAATTTGCTAGCTAGCTTTTGCCTCTGACATAGTCACAAAACCAGGTTGAGAATTTTGCAGCAGCTTTCCCTCATACTTGTAGTCTTTATGCATAAATTTTATTCAAAGGTGGCACTAAACAGGTCTTAAAAAAAACTTAAGTTTGACCAGCGTTACCCTTTGTTTTTTCTGTTTCCGTTCAGGAAAGAAAGTGGTGGATATCGCTGTAGGGTCTACGCACTGTCTGGCTCTGACAGATGATGGAGAAGTGCACAGCTGGGGCAGCAACGATAAACTCCAACACTTTGATACTCTCTTCTCCAACAAGAAGCAGCCCAAGGCTCTCCCAGGACTCAACTCCAAGCACATTGTGGGGATTTCCTGCGGCCCAGGACAAGTGAGATGAACACTAACGCTCTTCACACTCTAGAACATTTCAGGGTTTGTGCTTTGACGTTCTTGAAGACAATTGAATTTCAAATAGGTGTTTTCAAGGTTTGTAAAGTACTTGATTTCTGTGTAAACACTGCAGTTTTGTTATGAAGTGAAGTCTAACATTTGATTAAAAGCCTAAATTTAAAATAAGTAAATAAAAATACAGTTAATCTCATAAACCTAATAGAAAGACACGTCCACCTATTTTCCCCTCCTTGTCTGCAGTTAAATCAGAGTACATCTTATAAGTCAGTATCACCTAAATAATTTTTATTTCATAAAGTCAGAAAACGTGACTATTTATTTATTTAATTTTAGTAACTGTCTTTGTATGTTGTCATTAGGAATTCATTTTGAGCAGGAACGTTATTTACCTTAACCCAGAGGTTCCCAAACTGTGTGTGTGTGTGGGGGGGGGGAGACCATTAAAGCCTTAACCATTAATATGGTATTGTTTTGATATTTATTACTCCTAATGGCTCAATGACTTATTGACTTGTTTAATTGAAATAAGGATTGTCTTATATTCTGTAGCTTAAACTTCTTTATTGAAATTAGGGGATTTTTTTTAAAAATTAGTATTTTGTTCTCAGACTAGTTGTGTGTATAAGGTGTGTGATGGAGACATTTCAAAACATACAATTATCCAAAATTTTAGTTGATCTTTTCCTTTTTGCAAAATGTTGATATCGTCACAAAAAATGATTAATAACGGTAATAAATAATATCGTAATAATGAATTAAAGCATTCCTTTTTTTATTCATTTATTCTTTTATCCTCAAATTTTGGTGCTGGTAAAGTTTAAAAACTTACCACAATACAGCCTGAAAAGTCCTTAAATTTTAATCCAGAAACGTTGAACAAACCCTGATTTGTAGCAATTGTGATGCGACGAATTCCCTGGTTTGTTTTGTTGCCATCAGAGTTTCGCCTGGTCCTCCTGCTCGGAGTGGTCCGTCGGGCAGCGAGTGCCCTTTGTGGTGGACGTCTGCTCCATGACCTTCGAGCAGTTGGACCTGCTCCTGCGCCAGGTCAGCGAAGGCATGGACGGCAGCTCGGACTGGCCGCCTCCTCAGGAGAAGGAGTGCATGGTGGTGGCCACGCTGAACCTGCTCCGGCTCCAGGTGTGCATCCTCAGGTTGAACCCGTGGAAGTCGCTGCTTTCGCCTGAATCCTCCTGGAATTTTTTTTTTTTTTCCTCAGCTCCACGCAGCCATCAGCAACCAGGTGGACCCGGAGGAGCTGGGCCTGGGGCTCGGCAGCGTTCTCCTCAACAACCTCAAGCAAGCGGTGGTGGTGCTGGCCAGCAACGCCGGCGTGCTCAACACGGTGCAAGCCGCCGCCCAGGCCGTGCTGCAGAGCGGCTGGTCGGTGCTGCTGCCCACCGCTGAGGAGCGGGCCCGGGCACTGTCCTCACTGCTGCCTAATGCTGGTGAGTCACAATAAAACAATTAATCTCATGATAAATTAAAAGAAACTCAATCATTTTCAAATGCTTGATTAATTTTTTTTTCTTTTCTTTTTCTTTTTTCTAAATACTGAATGATAAAAGTGTTGACTATTTACTTTGGTGCTTTGGTTTTAACTATCTCTTTGAAAGATTTTTTTTTTTTATTGACTTTATAATCCATTTTATTTGTTGTTTTTGTTTATTTATCTCGGATATTTAAAATGTCTTCCATTTCCAGTGATTAAATGTTCATGATTTTGAGACATTTCCATTTCCCCCCCCCAGCATCTGGTAATGAGATGAGTGTTAGTGCTGGACGGCGCTTCATGATCGACCTGTTGGTGAGCAGCCTGATGGCCGACGGAGGACTGGAATCTGCTCTGAGTGCCGCCATCACAGCCGAGATACAGGTCAGAGCGCTAAAGCCAATGATAAACCCACTGCTGTGCCACGTCAGCATGTGGTTAACCTTTGATTTGATTCGTCCTGTGGATAAACCTACCATCAATTTCAGAAAGAAGCATCGTCGATGCTAAGAGAAAATTGGTTTCTGGTTGTTATGACAACAGGACATCGAGGCCAAGAAGGAGGCTCAGAAAGAGAAGGAGATCGACGAGCAGGAAGCGAACGCTTCCACCATGCAGCGCTGCCGTACTGTGCTGGACAAGGACCTCATCAACACAGGCATCTACGAGTCGACGGGGAAACAAAGTTTGCCCCTCGTGCAACTCGTGCAGCAGCTTTTGAGGTACCTGCCGTTTTCAGCGTTTCCACTCCACCAGAATCCTTCTGCTGTCCTCTGATGCGTGACTTTGACGCGTTTGAATTCGACAGGAACATCGCCTCGCAGACCATCGCGCGATTGAAAGATGTCGCCCGGCGCATCTCCAACTATTTGGAAGCGGAACACGTCAGCAAGGAACGATCTGCGTCTCTGGACCTGCTGCTGCGCTTCCAGCGGCTGCTCGTCAGCAAGCTGTACCTGGGAGTCACCGACTCGGAGAACGGCAATGGATACAGTAGGTCAATCGGTTCGAGGCCGGAGTAGGGCCGGTCAATAAATCAATTTGATTCACCTGTCGATTTTTTTTTTATTTTTTTTTAAGATTAATTTTTGGAAAATCTGGATTTTTATATTTTAATTCTTTATTTTTTTGCTTTGGTTTTCATAGTTCAGAGTGATGTCAGGATGTCTAGGTCAGCCTTCTTCCGTTTCTATTTGTTTGGTCTTTGAATTTAGGTCAACTTTCTGATGGAATAATAGGGGAACGCTAACATTTTCTTCCAGTAAAATTGTCTTGTTTTTTTCTTTCTTGTGATTCAACAAAAATTGATCCTCCATCGTACAACATCGAAATAAAAGCCACTATTTGAAAATATTTTCTGACTTTTTGTAATTTTTTTTTTTTTCAGAAAAGACGTGAAACAATTGTAATTGGATCTGAGATGTTATTTTTATGCCCTAGTCCAAAACCTTTCTCTTCCTGTTGGGTTTGCGTTCAGCCACGTTTCCTTTATCTGTTGCAGATCCCGAGCTGCTGGGTGTCGGCTCCTTACTGAAGAAGTACATCGCCCTGCTTTGCACTCACATCGGTGACATCCTCCCCGTCGCAACGAGCATCGCGTCTACGGGTCGGCGACATTTCGCCGAAGTTTCTCGGGTTATTGAAGGAGACCTGACTGGTAGCGTCCTCCACTCTGTGTTGATAAGGCTGCCAGGATCTTGTCGAGTTATTTAAAAATGTTTCTGTGGTTCTGTTCATCAGGAGTGCTTCTGCCTGAGCTGGTGGTGTCCATCATCCTCCTCCTCACCATCGACGCTGGACTAATGCAGGAGACCGGCGCCATCCCTCTGCTGGCCGGACTTCTGGAGCACCTAGACCGTTTCAACCACCTGGCTCCAGGCCACGAGAGGGACGATAATGAAGATTTGGCCTGGCCGGGAATCATGGGTGCGATACGTCACTTCTCACCTTTTATTAAAAGAGTTCCTAAATTTCATTGTAAATGTTGGTTTGTGTTGTTTAGTAGCATTAAAGGTTTGAAGGTACTAACCTTTTCTTCTGTTTTGACAGGATCCTTCTTCACTGGACAAAGTTCTAAGAACAACGAAGAGGTTTCACTGATCCGTAAGGCTGACCTGGAGAACCACAACAAAGATGGCGGCTTCTGGACGGTCATCGACGGAAAGGTTTATGACATTAAAGACTTCCAGGCTCAGTCTCAGTCTCTGACAGGAAACAGCGTCTTAGGTAAATAATTGAATGTTTTATATTTTTTATTTATTTACTTTGTTTTAGTTTTATTTTGGAAAATGCGAATAATTCCTACGAGCATTGTCTTAATCAGATTTTCTTCTCTTCCTGATTCAGTGACTCATTTGAGATTAGACGAAGCTCAAACTGAGTCCTGGTCTGCAATATAAATATTTAAATCAGCACATAGTTAACTATTTTAGGAAAGTTACTTAATGCTTTGGAAACGCATCACCTAAAATCTTTATAGCTTTATTGTGCATCTAGAAAGTAGCCCTCTAGTTTTCTTAATTTCTGCTTCTTTTTGTTGTTGCTAAAACAGAATGTCTTTTCCTTTGCAGCTCAGTTTGCTGGAGAAGACCCTGTGGTTGCCTTGGAAGCTGCCTTACAGTTTGAGGACACCAGAGAATCCATGCAGGCTTTCTGTGTCGGCCAGTACATGGAGGTATTCTCCGTTCCATCTAGAAAATGACTTTAGACTTTTTTCTTTCTTTAAATATGCAAGAAATTACAGATTTCTATAGTTTTGAAACAGGATATATTTAATTATTTCCAGCCTAACCAGGAGACTGTGACGACTCCGGACCTCAGCAGTCTGTCTTCGCCGCTCATTGACACGGAGAGGAATTTGGGGCTGCTGTTGGGTCTTCACGCCTCGTATTTGGCCAAAAGCACCCCCTTGTCCCCTATGGAGGTTGAATGTGCCAGTAGGTTGAAGGACCTTTTAAAAAATATTTTCTATTTTATGTTTAAAATTTGTTTTAAAATCATTCACTTGTCCTGGTGTTGAAATGAATGAATAATTTTTAAAAATCAATAATAAACTTTAAATTGAATGCTGATTACTTTTTTCCATTTATGTTGAATCTTATATTAGCCTGCTTTATTTAATCCAAAAAAGATTGTTTTAAACAGGTTTCACTGTCCTGCAGTGTTCAAAATCAAAATTTGACTCATAAGTTGTTCTTAAACTTAAATGTTGCGCATACAGAAAAAAAAAATCATCAGGATGTTTGCACATTCTTAAAGTCTTAAGTTCACGTATCTAAAATTAAAGTCTTAAAATAACTTTCTAAAAGAACGTTGGCCTTAAATGTGATAATCCCAAGTCTTAATTTTTGTCTATTTTATTTGTTTCCCTGTCAAACTTTGAGTCATGTAGAGACATTTTCATTGAGTTTTGTTCTGTGACGCACAATAAAGCTAACTTGCTAGCTACAGTATATGAATCAACCAATAAAAATGAATGCCGGTGACAATTATTTGCAAACAGGAATTATGGTGTGAATTGAAACAACTTGTTTTGTTTGTTTTACCGTCCTTGTGCACAGAATGGCTCCAGTCGTCCATATTCTCTGGTGGCCTTCAGACCAGTCAGATCCACTACAACTACAATGAGGAGAAGGACGAGGACCACTGCAGCTCACTGGGCTCCTCCACTCCAGACAAGGCCAAGCTCTACTCCCGCAGGATCACCCTCAGCGACCACGCGCAGCCCTTCCTCCAGGCTATCGCTGACAACAACACTCAGGACCACACTGTGAAGGTGGACCAGATAAATTAACGATTTACTAGCCTATTGGAAAGACATGAATACGAATAATAGTGTTTCAATAATTTTTTTTTCTATTCTAGGACTTTTTGTGCCAAATAGAGCGTTGCTGTAAGCAGTACCACCTTATTACACCCATCACCTTCCCACCGGAGCATCCAGTGGAGGAAGTCGGCCGCCTGTTGCTCTGCTGCTTGCTCAAACATCAGGACCTCGGTAACCTTGGTTTTCTTCTGACAAATTACTAGTGCTCTTTTATTTCTCTGCCACAATAATTAACAGTTTATACTAGGAAGCTTACATGGGTAAACAAAGATTTGTAAAGGCTTAGGTTTCTGGATAAATTGACAATGACCCCTCATGTGTCACAGGTCACGTTGCTCTCTCACTCGTCAGCCCGTGTGCCTTGGGGGTGGACCAGGGGAAGCAGAGGTCCCTCCCTAAATCAATGATCGATGTCTGTCGCATGGTCTACCAGGCAAAATGTTCACTAATTAAGGTAGGAGCTAAACCTCTGACATCTGCTATCAAGTAGTAATAGTATGTTGAAATGGCCATTTTGAGTTATTTCTATTGTATAAAAGGCCTTGGAAAAAGTTCACATTTAGTTCTATGTATCTAATTAGGATTTTATGTGATGAACCAAAACAAGATATTTCAGTGAGATTTGTGTTTTAAAGTAGATTTTTTTTTTTACTTTACCAACATTTTTTTACTTTACCATCATGTTTCTTCTGGCTGCTTTCAGCCAGAAGAAACCAGCCACTGTTGTAATTCAGTAATGCATTACAACAGTGTAATGCTAAACACAGTATTATGTGTTTTCCATCATTTTACAGCACAACTAAGTAACAATGTTATCTTCAGTTGTTAAAGAAACTTTGCTTTGTAATTCAATGCCTTCAAATTGAGTTTTAAAAACTTAACCTTAACTGACCTAAAACTGTTGACCTCATAAAATCACAGTTGAGATTCATTGAAGTTTGACCTTGTAATGCAAAAAAAAAAGAGAGAAAAAAGTCAGTCGGGGGATATGAATGGCTTATTAAGGCACATTAAGTTGAGAATAAGTGTGTAAAATTTTGCCTTTGCGCTGTCGCACTCCAGACTCATCAGGAACAGGGCCGCTCCTATAAGGAAGTGTGCGCCCCGGTCATCGAGCGCCTCAGATTCCTGTTCAACGAGCTGCGGCCGGCGGTGAGCAACGACCTGTCCATCGTGTCCAAGCTGAAGTTGCTGAGCTCTCAGCCGCGATGGAGGAGGATCGCTCAGAAGCTCATCAGGGACCGAAGGAAAAAAAGAGGTGGGACTACTTGAACTATTCTGAAAGGTTTATTTTTTTTTTTAATTATTTCGGTACGTGCCTGCTAAAAGATTTAGCTGTTGCTCCTTTTAGTGCCTAAGAAATCAGAGTCTGCTGATGAAGAAGAGCCAAAGCTCGAGAACGAGGGGACCAACGAAGAAGAGCATAACGTCCAAATTAACCCCACTCCTGCAGACAGGAAGTTGCCCACTGGAAAGACGTCAAAGGTAGGTTTCTATGGCTCAGTAAGTAGCTGCGTTTCCTTTGATGTTAAAATTGAGCAAATTGAAATTATGAAAGTAAATTTGCTTAATGGAAACACTGCAATTGAAAATAAATCTCACATTTTTCTAGAGCGAGGTGTTTTTCAGCTTTATCGAAATTAGTGTATTTCACAAAACACCCTTTCTGCATCACGAGTCATGAGATCAACAACCAGGCATTACTACTACTGGAAAAGATGATTTTGAATGACTGATGGCATGAACGAACTTCTTAACTTGTGATTTTAATTCCATTTCTTATTTGATGGAAACACTGCAATTGCAAAATTAGCTGGATATCGACAGCTAGTGATGTTTGTGCTCATTAAATTTTTTTGACTTTACACCTGTTTGAAATTCCGAATTCGTAGCAGGACAAGTGGCAGCCGCTGCTGAACACGGTGGCAAACGTCCAGCGGTACCGCTGGCTGAAACACAGCGTCCAGGGAGTCTTCTCTCAGTCCAGCCTGATGGGGACCATCGTGGAGTTTGCGCTGAAGGAAGAGCCGCTGGATGTGGAAAAAATGAGGAAGTGTCTCCTTAAACAGGTGCAATTGAAAATGGGATTTGTACAGCACTCCTCGATAATCCGAAACCTTTCATTTGGAAAAGTGTGATTCTTTTTGTTCCCGTTTCATCGCAGCTGGAGAGGGCCGAGGTGAGGTTGGAGGGAATCGACACCATGCTGAAGTTGGCCTCCAAGAGCTTCCTGCTGCCATCTGTGCAGTACGCCATGCTCTGCGGGTGGCAGCGCGTCATACCTGAAGGGACCAGCATCGGGTAGCTAACCACATTTACGTCTAGGCATAAAAAATTATAATAAATATAAAAAGTTTTTAGAGGTTGTTTTTCATTATAAACGTAACTGGAAATTTCATAAAACAAAACTGTGTGGAAGTATTTGACTTCTAAATAAAGTAAAAAATGATCTGATTCATAGAAGAACCAACACCAAGCCTTTAAGCTACGAGAATTTTATATAAAGTCAATGCTGAAGAACATTTTAATAAGTTAATTCCATCAAATATATTCAAACCAAAGGGCTTTAAATAAGTGACAAGTGACAGAAATAACAGGATGTACCATTTCAAAAGTAAAGTGTGTACTGCTTTAAAGCAAATGTGCATTTTAGCCCAATAAAATTATGGCAGAGTTTGGATGAAGAGATGAAAATAATGTTCGAGTATGAATCAATTCACAAGACTGTAAAGAAAAAAAATAGAAGTCTCAAACATTTCTGAGTGAAAAAAATGTCTTTTACATCTTGTATTGTTAATCTAATGTCTACGGCAATGAAAGTTTTAATAATTGTGAAATGGCCAGGATAACACAAGATTTTTTTTCTTCTCTCTGCTCTCCTTTTCACTTATGTTTATAAGAGAACATGAGAACTGATTAAATTTGGTAAATGGGGTGAATGAAATGACCCGACTGACGGATTTGATCTTTTCAGGGAGCCGCTGTCAGACTGCCTTAAACACGTCGATCTGATCCCTCCCTTCAACCGGATGCTCTTGGAGGTGACGTTTGGGAAGTTGTATTCCTGGGCGATCCAAAATGTTCGCAACATCCTGCTGGAGTCCAGCGCCCGCTTCAAAGAGCTGGGTGAGTGCTGGGAAAAAACATCTGATGGGCGGATCATTATGTTCAGTTACATACGCTCATGAGTACGGCTGCAGCCGATGATTATTTTTATAATCGACCATTCTATCTTTTTATTCTATTAATTGGATAAAAATGTCACTTTCTGCAAATTATTTAGTCACTTCTCTTTAATTTGAAACTAATACTATGATTCACTTGGTGAAGCAGAGCTGCAAACTGTGAGTAGTGGGTAGTCGGTGAGTTATGATCAACTGTTTCAAACCCAACATAAATAGAAGTTGAAGACCCATAACTGTTAAGACGTTTGTCTTTAAAACAGCTTTTATCAATCAACCCCTCTGGGATTTTGCGTCTGTTTTTTGTGACCGTTTCCAATCAAAATCGTCATTATTATGGTCCAACTGTAGAAACATTTGCAAGGTCATTTTTCCTCATTTAAGCACCTTTCCAAATCTACACATAGGAACCCCCCCCCCCACTGTTTAAGCAAGTTGAATTGCTTGATTTTTCTTGCGCTGTAACATTATTAACTTTATGTAAGAATCTCAAGATTCTTACATACTAAACTTCATTATCCAATGATTTGCTGTCTGATATAGGCGTGCAGCCGGTCCCTCTACAGACCATCACCAACGAGAACCTGGCCGGACCAAGCCTCGGCACCATTCCACAGGCCCGCTTCCTGCTGGCCATGATCCACATGCTGTCCCTGAAGCACGGCTCCAACAGCCTCAGCCTCTTGCTGAACTCTGGCCTTCTGGCCCTCACTCAGAGCATCCTCAAGCTTATCGGTGAGTTTTCACCAGGTGACCCGGAACAAGTGGATTTATGAACCAGTCTGAGTTTCTGTTTTACGCTGTTTGACGTTTGTAGGCCCCAGCACAGACAGCAGCGAGGAGGACCTCAGTTTGTGCGCTCACGGAGGCTCGGCCACGGTCCTGGAAGAGTCCAGGAAGGAGGCGGCCCCCGCGCCCCTGCCCGCTTCTGGCCCAGAACTTGCCGCCATGATGAAGATCGGCACCAGAGTGATGAGGGGAGTGGACTGGAAATGGGGCGATCAGGTAAATAAATGAGTTTCTTTTTTAATTGTGGTTAATTTCTGGCTCTGTAATTAGTTAATTGTATTTTAATTGACAAAATAAGCAACATTTTCAGTATATCGTTGGCTTTCAAGTGATTCACAATCATTCATGGGACTACGTTAAAAAAAACATCTATATATGAAAACTATAGATGCCAACACTAACTGTGGGGACGTCTGTGCTGCTGCAGCATGTTTAGCATTGAGATGCTATTTTAGCTTGAATAGCTTCACTTGTCAGCTAACTCCTTTTAGCACAACTTGAACACAATAGTGTTATTTCAGTGTCCCGTCAGATCGTAGTTTTTTAAAATAAAAATTAACATCCAGTGGGCCAAGAAAGTGACTGCGTTGTCTGTTGCTTTTCACGGATGTCACATGTTCTTCAGAATTATGAGCGTACCAGAAATGCTTTGTATGTAAAAAAAGAAAAGAAAAAAAAGCGATCAATTGCATTAAAATCTGTGATTAATTCATTGAAACATACACGTTAGCGCCCCGACCCTCATATTGTTGTGTGTAGTTTAAACGATTTAAGTCTTCACGGTCATTCCAGGACGGCCCTGCTCCTGGTCTGGGCCGGGTCATCGGAGAGCTGGGCGAGGACGGCTGGATCCGGGTCCAGTGGGACACCAGCAGCACCAACTCTTACCGGATGGGCAAAGAGGGCAAGTACGATCTGAAGCTCGCAGAGCCGCCGCCAGCCGCCCAGCCCACCGCCGAGGACTCTGACACAGAGGACGACACAGGTCGGTGTGCGCGTCTGACCGCAGCTCCAAGGCAACATACAGACGTCAGAGTAGGAGCTGTAACACGGCTTCCTCCTTGTTTCAAAGAAGGCGAGCTGATGGAGAAGAGCAGCCACCCAACAGCCATGATGTTGACCAGCACCGTCAACCTGCTGAAGACGCTCTCTCTGTCCGCCGGGATGTACGCAGAGGTCCTGCAGACGGATGCCATTCGGACTCTGTGCGGACTGCTGAGGATGCTGGTGGAAAGTGGAGTTAACGACAAGTCGAGTAAATAAATTCCTCATGATGATTGCAATTTAATTTCTTTTTATTGGAGATAATTTTAACAGGAATTGATGTTTTTTGGCGTCAGGTTGTCACTCCCACAGGCTGGTGTCCCAGGAGCAGCACCGGAGCTGGTGCACTCTCGGCTTCATCCGCAGCATCGCCCTCATGCCTCAGATGTGCAGCACCCTGAGCACCTCAGCCTGGATCAGCCTTCTCATCCGAATCGTCGAGGGCCACCAGTCCTTCAACGCCATCACTCTGCAGAGACAGGTTGGTTAGCCGGATGAAAACGCTGGATTAAATTTAGCTAATGGGTGTCTGCTTGGAAAGCAGAAGCTACAATCCATAAAGGTATTACAAATTATTATTATTTAGCATAGAACACAATGAAGCTTAAGTGTAGGATAAAACACACACCTGCTTTTAAACCCGTTTGTTTTCTTCTGTGCTTTGGAGTAAAATTGTATACGTTTGAATGATGTCATAATTAACTCCAGGACCGAAAGCTTAGAGGAAGAAATTTGTGGGTGCCCCCTCTTTTTTTTCTTACTGTTATTTAGTCATTTGTTCTTAAAGCAGAACCAATTTTAAGCTGTTTTTCATGAAATAGTGGCTGTGAAAAGGAGTTTTATTAATTTAAGACCAAATTGTTAAAAAAAAACAACACATTTTAGCACGTGTTTAGCATCTTACTTTAGTGATTAGCATGACTAGACATGAACAGCAGTCTTTGTTAGTGAGTTCACGTCCTTGAAAAGTCTTGAATTCGTGAATGTGACTCGAGGTGGTTGAGGCTACCACTAACTGCTAACATACCCTTGTTAGCTAGCTAGCTTTTTTCATTTTCCTTTTTCTTTAATTCTACCTCTGAAAAGTGCACATTTATTACCAGTTGGCTGGGCAAAGTTTATAAATTTCTGTGGAAGTTCAGGTCTTAATTTGCATTTATACTGGTCTTAAAAAAGGTCTTGAAAAGTCTTAAATTTGAGCTGGTGAAACCAGCAGGAATTTCAAACTCATTTTGTGGCTAAATGAGTTTGAAATCAAACGGCCAACATGGGCTCATTCAGAGGCAATACCCATCAACTGTTAAAATATTATAGTTTCCTCAGCAATAAATGACTTAAAATTTAACCATTTTTTTGCATTGATGTAATTTGAGTTCATACACATGAAAACGGGTTTGATTTGACTAGTAAAATAATCGTTTGATTTGACTCGTAAAATAATTACGTACACTTGGTCAGGGCCGACCAAGCTGGAAATTCTGTTCTGGTTACAACCCAATGTCTTGTTACATTTCTACTCAGAACTAAACTCAGGAGACAACATGACAAATAAATTTAATGTAAATAAAAATAAAATAAAAGGGTGG
>CAEGAF010003242.1:0-54054 GCA_903067075.1 Micropoecilia bifurca
ATCCATCCATCCATTTTCTTCCGCTTATCCGGAGTCGGGTCGCGGGGGCAGCAGCTTCAGAAGGGAGGCCCAGACTTACCTCTCCCCAGCCACTTCTTCCAGCTCCTCCGGGGGATGGATGGATGGATGGATGGATGTTCACTGTTATGTTGTTATCTTATTTGTGCTAAACAATGCCATCTAGTGGTCATTCTTGGTAGTTGAAAAAAAGCCGTTGAGAAAGGCGAAAACAGGAAGTACAGCCGCATAGCAGTTCCTCGGTCCCACTTATGTTGTTTTTTTGCTTGCTAAAGCATCATCTGTAAGTATTATAAGTTGAATTAATTGCATATGAAAACAGTTATCGCAGATATCTTCATTTGTAGAGAAACTATGTATTTTTCCGTTAGAAGTAAATTCGACCTGCTGCTAAGCTAACGCGGACCACTAGTCTGTGTATAGAAACGGTGTATGTAGTGATGTTGACATTGTTACTACAGCAATAATACTTATATGTATTTCTTTGTTATCCTGTTACAGTTTCACAGAAAATTGATGTCAGTAAACACTTCAAGACGTCATTCCTGAGTCTGTGAAGTTCCTGCATTCGTTCTGTTTAGCTGTTTGGATAGCTGGTGTCATTCAGCTGGCGAGACCTATACATGCTGCTTTCCATAGAAGTTTTTCTTTGAGCTCGATAGCACGAAATACAAAATTTAGGGCAGTTTATTAATATGTTTGTTAGGGCATTTTTCAAAAAACAAACAATCAAAAAAAATAATTTAAAAAAAGTAAAGACCAAGAATTGGACAGAAATCTGATTGTTTTTTCAAACCAGCATAACAATTAATATCCCAGATATTTATCTACAAATGTCAATATGCTAAAACAGAAGGCACTAATGTTAGCATTCTTGGCTATGCTAAGAAAAACAGATCAACGTGTCATATCTTGAAAAAATAGTGAAACTAAACAATTAAAATATAGGCTATTATAAGGGTAAATACCATTTTTAATGTATTTTTAAAAAATATTAAATATTTATTTCATTTAGCGTATCCATGGAAACAGTGTTTATCATGGCATTTTTCAAAAAATTGTAAAAAACAAGCTAATTAACTTGATTTCGACGTTAATTTAAAATTAAGTAAAATACATATATTTCTTAAATCCCTACACCATAGTTTAACATTCCCAACATTTCCAGCGGAAGTCAGTTAAGAAAAAGGGTAGTTAGTTAAGAAAGATCTATGCTAGCAAAGAATGCTACTTGTCTTTTTTTTGTACAGCAGTCAGAATTTCTTTAAAACACAAAATAAACTAAACAAGTCACTAATATCTTAGTAATAATTTGCTTTCGTTTATTAAAAATAGTAAAAGAATGATTTTTAACCTTCCAGCTGATCACCCTGCTGGTGCTTCTCTTGGCCAGGAACCGTCTTCCGCAGGTTTTGTTTACCACACGCTTCTTCAGCAAGTGCGTATTTCAGCAAGTGCTTTTTTAACAAGTTTTGCTAGCAGACTTCTCGACAACCTCAAACCTTCCGAGGCTCCAAATACTTCTTCAGGAGTCTCTCTCAAGAGTCCCGTCGCAAAGGGGAGGAATTCAGAAGGTCAGTGTCATTTATGGGGTTGAGAATGCTAACCTCGTTTCCATGACTTTCATTGACGAACGCACGCACTGGTGCATAAGAGAATAGACCCTTTTCACAGTGACATCAGACAATGGCCACCATGACTCGGAGCTGGGTATCCTTACTTCCGGTGTGATTTTGCTTTGGGAACCAAGATGAAAAATTGCCGCATTCTCATAATCTTAAGGATATAATAAAAGGTAAGTTTAATAATAACAGCATTTAAGTGTTAGATAGCTGTTATTACTGTTTGTAAATTCACGATTGGAGAGTAAACCACCTAGCAGCAGCTTTAGCCACATTTAGGAAAAATATACTCTCTGTCAATGCTGTAACATTTAACGGTTCACTTTCTGTATTTTATAAAACAGTGTTTACGTGTTAGATAACCATTATTAGGAGTAAAAATAATTACAAAAAAAATATTAACGCGCAGTGATTTGGATAAATAACTTTAATCTGATTACTGGATTTGCAATACGAACTCGTTAGATTATTCGTTACCGAAAAAGTGGTCGGATTAGAGGAAGGCATTACCTTCAAATCTTATTTTAGGCAAATGTTTTGGAGACTGTAAACTCCATGCTCCAATGTTCTGTCTGATCAACATATGCTGTCAGATATATACATATATATCTATATAGCTCTTTATATATATATATATTTATTTCTATTTATTTTTATTTATATTTGTTTATATTTATATTTTTTTTTTTTTTTTTTTTTTTACATACATTTATATATGAAAGACAACTTTATCATTACTTAATATGTACACCGGAACTAAGGATACACAGCTTCGAGCCAAAACGGAAGTTGTGTGACGTCATGTGAAACGGGTCTATCGGACTACAAATAATGCAGATAATGCAAGTATTCTGCTCTCCTTGTGTGTTTACAACGCAATTCAGCAGTAAGCTTAACTCCACTGGAATTAACACTTGAATCGGGATACAGGTTCTTTGCTTCCGTTTTATTTCCGTTGACCCAAGCACTCGTAGATATGGAGTAAACTGTAATATAAATAAAATAGCTGCATTTACTATGAGTACAAAAGAATTAAAACAAAATACACATTCTTAACAAATAAGACACTGAGTAAAATCTACTCATAAATATTAAATGAAAACGTACAGACGTGATGTTGATGGCGTAAACAAAAAGCTGTTTGCTGTTCAAAACAAAACCAAACAAAACGGTTGACTTCCTGTCCTAGCCTACTTTGACCTTCAAAATAAAAGCCTTATCACTCAACATAAAATTAAAGGGCATAACAACAAGTATCGCGTTGTCTTGTTTATCACTCCGTATGCTGCCACCTACTGGCCAACCAGTCTAAGTTCACAATGACATTTTTAAAACTTACACTACTGGTGTTATGAATTGCACCTGCTGTCTCTCAGGAAATAGCTCATGGATCCTCAATCAGATGCCAACTTCAGCTAGAATATATGACCATATCACCTTACACTATCCACCTGTCTTTAACAAACCCGACATTTTTTCTTTAACAAACCTGACCACTGCATGTATACTGATATTAAATTGTTTATCGGCCAGTTTTATTATTTGAATGACCTTTGAAGACTATAGATACTGTTATTTTATTGAGGAGTGCCCTGTATTACAATGTAGGTCTCTTCTCTCAAATTTGATCTGTAAAAGTTTTGAAAGTGATTCTCCTCTTTCCCCTTCATATTCATGTGCTTGTCATATAGGCCTGTCATATAATGTAAAACACATTGAGGGTTGTGGTTTGAATGGGAATAGTTTTGTGAGGCATTTTAAATGAATTTATTTAGTCATTTTTTTCTCACAATTATGAATTCGAACATTTTAAAGAGTTCTCTTAACATTTAACTTCAAAACTTTGATTTTTTTTTCTCTTTAAAGAAAATGTGTCACACACTGATTTGTGCAAAGTATTTCTTCAGCTTGCACTCACAAAAATGTTCCACATTAAAGCTACTGAATTACTTTTTTAGGCTGCTCACATTTCATGGAAAAGTCATGTTTGTTTTTAACTAAAAACTTTGTACACAAGTGTCTGTTTAGTGCCCCCTGCTGTTCTTAGCTGGCGTTAATAGTGAAATTTAAGCGTTTCTCAATTAAATTTCAGATAATTTCTTCTTAAAAAGTGAAATAGCCTATGGCTCTGCATATGATCAGTCGTCACACAGCTTCATGGAGGATCACTTTTTATTAAACAGATGCTGCTTATGTGACTCACTCTTATCACATGCACATTATTGTGTGACTAACCAGTAAATCACACTCCGGTATCCGGGCCTCGGCTGTTTTATTTACACATGAATTCTTGGTTTCAATTACATATAATCATTTATTTATTTAATCAGTTTTCACAATACTCAGTTATAGATCTCTTTTCGACAGCAGATACACACGACAAGAAACAACAACACACACTCTGTTAATAACTTGGTTTCACGACATCTGCAGGGGGTCGCCCACAGACTCCGAAATGCGTACCGGGTGTGGTTGCCATGGGCACAATGATGAAACTACCCATATGTAAACATACATCTCCGAACACCGACACAGATGCAGCTATAAATACACACCAGCACATGTGGAATGACAGTAAATATATATATGACTCTCCAGTATGATTTCTGTGTTCACCTCACATCAAAAAAAAAAGCTAATCACTTGTGTTAAAACAGGAAAAAATAAACTTTAAACTAGGACAATATATAAAAAGTCTTTTTGTTGCTTGGTTGTAAAAGTGGTAGAGGTTTTTTGATGAACTTGATGTATACATTGATGTATACATTCATCAAGTACTTTTACTTTTAATACTTAAGTATTTTTAAAAGCCAGTACTTTTTAACTTTTACTTAAGTAAAAAGTTAATGTGGTACTTTGACTTTTACTTAAGTACATTTTTGACTGTGTATTTGTACTTTTACTTAAGTACATTTTTTAAGTACTTTCTCCACCACTGGTGGCAGAACATACCTCTACTGTATCCACGTTTGTAAAGTAAAAGGGTGAAAACTAAAGAAATAAAGGTAGTTCAAAACTTGTCCACGAGGTGTCAGTGTAAGACTGAATCGTTTCAAGCAGATGTAGTGAGACACATTCACTGCCTCGGTTGGATGGATCACATTTTTGTGTTAAGGGTTGAAGCAGAACTGCTTTTATCGTTTCACAGTTCATTTACTTCTCATTAGGGCTATGATGAAAAGATTAGCTGTGAATCATGTAAAGACACGTTAACCGTGTCTTTTTGTCAGTGATGGTCTCTGATATAGAGATGTGAAATGAGGCACATGAAAACAGTCTAGCCTATAACTCCAATTTTTGCTATTCATTATGCTCGCCCTGAATAGTGTTTGTCCCTTTTTATTTTTATACATTTGTATGATGACGCAATTGTCCTGCTTGACCCCTGACATTTCATATTTGTTTCATTCATTTCTGTTTAAATGTCAAATGAAAAAAAAAAATCCAGCCCTGGCTTTTAGAACAGGGCTGGATGAGATGAAACAAATCATCTGTTTGGAGGCCAGTAGTATTTTTAGGATTGGAAAATACAACCTTGTCAGCTGATTTATATCACCCAAACGCGGTCGTCATGCTATTCTCTGTGCTCGACATTAATGAAGGACCAAACAACAACAGATTAGATCATCCAATAAAAAATAAAAAAAAGCAATATCGGTAAACTGGATTCTGCTGGGAACAACCGGTGATGAAAATTTATTCAAAACACCTTGGACTCCCCTGGTGTCACAACAGACTTTTCTCTTCATCTGTTCTACTGAATATGGCCATGCAACCGGCCTGCATGTGCAGCCTGATTTGCATGCATTACCACAGACAGAAATATTCAACAGTTTCCAGTAACTGACTTGACAAACAGAATCACATGCAGAAAAAGCTTCCCCACTAGAAAAGATCTAATTTCGTGATAATCTGAAGCAAATTACATTTCAAGATATTCTTTTAAATGTTAGTGGCAGTGAGATAGGATCATTTCAGCGGTTTTGTCTCTTCTTCTCTTCTCAATGCTGTTGTCCTTTGTCATTGTGTCACTTCTGTAAAACCCTCTCTTTCCTCTTTTAGATTACTCTGCAGAGCACTTAGGCGATGCAAACAGTGCAAAGTGCTAAAATAGCACATTCATTCAGCCGTTTGCTCTGAAGGTAGTCTGGTTGTTGCTTTTAGGCATAACATGTCAGCTACTGTTAGTCTCCGGAAAATATGTGGCTAACCTGTGTCCCAAAAAATGTGCAAATCATCAAGTATTACAAATACATATATATAAAAGCTGTATTGAAATTGCTCAGAGTACAGATTGGAAGTATCCAGAGGCATTAAAGCCTGCAGATTAATCTGGAGACTCATTGCACTGTGATGCAGTGATGCATCTAAGCTCTATTACTGTTGCCTTTTGTGTGTCAGGCTCAATTTTTCCCGTCTACTTTTAATCTATTCATGTCCTACGTCAATGTCCCACTTTTACTTATGCATTATTCTGGCATTTTATATGAGAAGTATCCAAGCAGACCCAGCTGTGGGTTAATATAGAGTCAGAGAGATAAAAGCTAGTGCAAAGTAATTATGATGCACGTGATGATGAACAAAAAAGCTGTGGTTTCTGCCTATAAATAATAAAAATAGTAGCGTTGTTTTGCTCAGTATGAGACAGTTCACACACAGATGCATTGCTTTCTACTCACGTTGACCCCTGAATTTAGATTTGTGCACAGATTGGGAGAAAATAATCAATCAAAATCTTGTGTAATCTCTGTTGAGAAGCTGTTTCTGTAGTGACAGCTTCGACAGGAAACAGGAAGTAACTGGTGTGTGCACTGGAAATTTCAGAGAATTTTTACTACTCTATGGTTCAGACTCTATTGTGTTCCGCTGAAGTCTGGCTGCTGTCTGTCAGAAAGAGTCCTCGCTGAGATCCACGCGTGCTGTGCTTCACCTTCCTTTGAGAACTAAACCTCACAGATTTGTCATGTTGTTTGCCTATTGTTTATTTGAATTGGGACATGTGTTTAGTATACATCATTGTCTTATATGAAATGTTGTATTTGAAATATTTTATTGTATAAGCAAAAACACAAGACATTTGCAAGAGAGCAAACACTTTTTCATGTGTGTCAAAATGTGTCAAAATCTCTACATCTAAAACATTTAGCACACTAATATGTTATGGTATCCTGCAAAAGATCTATTTTCATACCTTTTTATGACTAAATATTTGATTCCATAAAGGTTTCCACTTGATATTCTCAGAGCACAAAACAAAAAGATAATGCCGAAGTATTTTTACATACAAACTGTGATAAAACAGATTTCAGTAGAAGAAATAAAAAGAGCATTCTCATATGCTACATGCTCTTTATCCACTACATGAGTCATTTTCCTCTACAGCGTGATTCTATAATACAACAAAAGCAGCAGTTTAGTCTGATGCTTTCAGACAATTGTTTTAGAGACCTTTTTGAAATAATCTGGGTTGAATTTGGTCTAGGAACCGACCGTTTGTCAGAAAATATTACTCTTGCAACAAACCCGATGTTGCCATTGTTTCCTCTTGTTTACTTGCAGTGAATATCCATGCCAGGAGAATGCCAATGCTCCAAAAAAATGTGTAAAAATTACAAAGAATATCAATAATTATCGCCAAGATCTGCTGTCTCTCATATTCTCAAAGAAAAGTAAATTGAACTGTAGACAACCTGAATGTGTCTAATCACTGGTTTAGCTTACCCCAGAATAGCTGAAGTCATTGAGCTGCAAATAAAAGGTCAGTGTTGCAGTTTATTTTCATGTTGGAAAATCCACTCTTGCCGTACTACATAAGAGGATGTCTTGCCATAAAGCAAGACAGAAATGTTCCTTTTGAGCTGGTGGTAAGAATAGTGTATGAAACAATGACGGAAAAGGTGTGATCACTACCGTTCTGACTTCATGTAAAAGCATCAAGATAACACCTATTAATATAATAATGCTGAAAATAGTCTGCTAAACAGAGACCACACTATTTCATGCAAATATAAATAAATGGTTTTGTTGTGCTTTGACTGCTATCACTTCTGATAAGGCTATTCAAGATGAAATAGTCGTATTTCCTATACATGAATGAACTCCACAGAAGCAGTTGCGTAATGAAAGAAAAACAAATGTATCAAAGAAGCTGCTTCAAATAACACCAGTGAACATATTTTCTCTCTAAAAGACAGAGAGAACATTCATCAGTAACTATTAGTTGAACATGTAATAAATCTGACCTTGATAAAAAAGGATTAGAAACCATTAAAAGTCTAATGTGTAGCTTCACAAGCCATGTAGATGACACAGCAAACATGCACTCGAAGGTGATTTACTCATATTGAGCCAACATTCAGCTTTAGTTGCTAATGCACAAAACGCTTTGTTTTGGTTAAACTAACTCTGCACCTTTCCATAATAAAACATGATGGTGACATCATGCCACGGGAATATTTTTCTTCTACAGGGACAGTTTGGCTGATCGGAGTTGATAGGAAAACGGATGTAGTTAAATGCATGTGCATGTAAGAAAACCTGTTAGAGTCTCAAAAATGTTGAGACTTAAAAAATTCTGACCTTTTGGCGGCTAAATACACTGAGAATTACAATGGCATATTTTGAAACATGAAATGGTTGTGAAAGAAGCAATCTGAGCCGTAGAATCTCACAGCGACACTCAGCATTGCACAAGCATTACCTCTAAAACATAGATGGACTCACACCCACAAGAATGCAGATAAAATAACCAGCCATATACTGATTTAAATCTGAAGAGGTTGCTAACACGCAACAAACTGTTTAGCTTGTTACAAGTGAAAGAATGCAAATCTTAACAGTTTCAGTGAGCTGGTTACACTGTATCCTTCATAGATAGACTCACAAGTAAAAGGCCCAAAAACAAATTGAGTCAAATGAATGTTTCATTGTCTTTGCTTTTAAATTTTTCTTTTCTGACTGGTTTTCATAAGGGATGTCCCAAACTGACCCCAAGAAAAGTAGTAGAATTCCAATCAAAGCATTTAAATGGATCAGTGTCGAAGTGCCTGAATATGCACAACTAGCAAAACCAGTTGTGTACCGTGTGTTTATTGGGCAGCAAGTGGTGTGGATTCAAAATGGACTGCTAGTATTGTTTGCAGTACTGTCATACAGCAGGCCGTGCACATTGTTTTCTGGTAAATGTAAAGTTGGTATGTTCATTGTACAGTGGTTCCTTGTAGAAGTGTTGGGATTAGGTGTACCGAAACAGGACAAACCACTAAATTCATTTAGAAACATGAGATGATGACATTGCAACATTTCTTATGACTTTAGGACAACCTGGAAAAACTTTCCTCAGTGAGGGACTATGTAGGGATGAACATAGAACAATTGAAGCACCATTGGCAAATTCTTGTTCTTGAAGATTAGACCCCTGTTAGTGACACAACCAGTATATATGGTAAGCAGGAAGGTATGCCATGTGATGACTTCCTTACCGGAGTTTAAAAAAAAGTCAGAGTTTTTAAAGAGACAGAGACTCAATTTCAAGGCGTTAAACTACAAAGTAAAATTCCTTTTATGTCATATTTGATATACAGCATTTTTATAAGAACTAATGGTAATGTAGTTATTTGATTGCTCTATGTGCCTGGAAAATACAAAATACTGTCCCTTTAAAAGAGTCAATGGTTTCTCATTACCCTTTGAAGCACCAGCATATGTATGATTAGCATTTGTATGATTATTTTCCTTGCTTTCAGGTTTCTTTCAAGCAGAAAGTAGTTCAATTGTGGTGGAGAAAAAGAAAGAAAAACTACCTCTTCTCACAAAACATTTAGGTACTTTTGGGTTATTTTTTTCAAGTTCAGATTCTGCATTTAAACAGGTCATTGACCTAGGTCACAAGTCAAACTCAGAATGCACACAGATGAGTAGACTTTAGTTTTTAAATCAAGCTCTCCCCACATCCTCCCCCGTTGACTCATGGCCAACTAGAAGTCAGTAAGTGAGATGATTTCCTGGTTAGATATAAACCTAAAAAATGCAAGAGGCCCTCTGACAGCTCAGGTTATGTTTACACAGACATATGAGAACATAATTCTTTATTTCCTTCATCATTAATTGGTAGAATTTTTGCAACATATGGTTTTCAATTACGGCAGTTTTTCTTTACTTGCATGATTATGGTAACATTTTAATCTACACACCACATGTTTTATTAGTTATTTACAGGCCAAAAACTTCACAAATATATATCATATATCTACACATCTAGATTAATTGTGCAGCTGGATTTTCTTGTTCCACTGTGTTCTTGTTCTACTTCTAAGAATAAATCTATTTTTTTAATAAAGAAAGAACATGTTGGAGAAATGAAACATTAATCTCGCTGAAAGCAAAGTAACACTAAGCATTGTTTTCTAATATATTATTAGAAAATATATTTTTATGCTTCATCAAAGTATACCAAGCAAAATAATAAAATATGTAACAGTATTCTGAAGACTCCATTTAACATGCTAACCATATTATTTACACATGTGGTAAGAAGGTTTAGAAGGTTTTTTAGTTTTAGTGAAGTTCTCAAATGAAACAACTCAGAACTTTATGCTTTATACTTACAGGAATGGTAAAATTATATGTATTACAGATACCAAAGTGTGAATAGACAATATGCATAGTATCTATTCCCCTATCCATATATTTGAGGTGTTCCATCTGACGGACACCTGGGTTGCTTTCATGAGCTCGGCGTATTTCTAAGCATTAACAAGATAGGATGTCACCCATGTTAAAAGTCCACTTGTAAAATTTCCCCTCTTTGAAATATTACACAGTTGTATGATAACAAAGTGGAAGCAATTAGGAGGAACTCAGGCAACAAATGGTAGGCAATGTGAAATCAGAGAAGGGTCAGTGGATGTTGAAGTGCATTATTTGCACAGGTCACCCATTTTCTGTCTAGACTTTAACTGCAGGCCTCCAAACACAACACGGCCTTCAGATTTGGTCTTAACATGTTTGTATAGATCTCATGGAGTGGGTTTCTCTGGCCAACCAGCTGCATTCAAGATAATTAATACCAAACACATCACAAAGTGTCAGTTATGTAAAGCATGTTGACGGTGGAGTGGAGCAGTGCAGACATGTCCTCTGTAGTGTTTAAGTTCTGAACAGGATTACTATCCTCATCACTACTTTTGCATTTATCCTGGCTCATGGATCATCACTCATATAATCGCTCTAAGGTTAAAACGCTAACCTGCTTAAAGCAGCAGAGCCTTCTCTGCTGACCTGTAATTCTCAAATGGAAAGTAAATTTTACTGCATGAAAATCCACATTTGAGTCTGTTAATAGATGCTCGTCCAACATAGTGTTCACTAAAGCCAATACATCACCCTTAAGCTTGGATGTGGCTCTCTGCTTAGGCTGCTGCCCCCTGACATGAATCCCAGATAGAAAGAAGGTGATGAATGGATGGATGGATGGATGGACGGACGGACGGACGGGTGGATGGATGGATGGATGGATGGATGGATGGATAGACGGACGGACGGATGGATGGATGGATGGACAGACGGATGGACTGATGAATGGAGCTGATGTGAAAATGCTCTCTGACTCTCTGTAGTCACTTTCAGTCCATTTGAAAACAATACAGACACACCTCAGAGCACACGGAGATGTTTGCAGTTTAGGTTATTTCCCTTTGCCTTTTTTCTTTTCTAAGCCTATCTAATCCTACTGACATTTGACATTTTCAGCATTCCAGTCATTTGCTGGCCTTTATTTTGCTTGCCAGAGAAAGACAGAAAGAAATACGGGCAAAAAGAAATAGAAAAAGGAAGAGAAAGAGAAAGAGCGAAAGGAAGAAAGACATGCTATCTATCTATCAATATGTTCCATTTCATGCTGTGAAAGTACTGATCATAAAGCAATCATCTCTGTGGTCGGACAGTGACAAAGAGATTTATTTTGTCTCGATTTTTGCCGAAGACGTGGCTTGTCGTAGCCGCAGACACAAATGGTTTCTCCTTTACGATATTAATCCGAAAGTGAGAGTTTGTGGGCGGAGTTTATATGGCCCACAGGGAGCAGCAAACTCAAGCTGAATATCACTTTCAACTGGTTGCCACGACACAAACAAAACAGGATGATGAGCAATGAGACATGTTTATTGTCAAGAGTTTTTCCATAGCAGATGGTTGATAAAGGTGACATGTGGTGGAGAAGGCAGGATGTTAGAAGGTCATACAGTGGTTTTGGTAGAGTTCCAACCTCCTCATATCTACTTTTATCATTTCTGTCATTTCCTTCTTCACATTCTGAGAAAATTTTTTACTCTTTGTTGCATTAATAAACATAATTTATTTTCTTGCTAAGAAAAGTGGCAACTCTGGGCTCCATGGCAACTAGGATGGTGATTTATGTATTACTGAAAGGGATCAACCTTGAAATTGTATTTGCTTTAAATTCAGGAGTCTATCCTAGCTCACTTTATTAAGTACACCAAGTTAGATCCGCTGTTAGAAACACCTCTCTGAGATTTTGATCCATGTTGGCACAATAGCTTCACAAGAAATCCCGACACTACTCAGTTAGATCAACATCTGGAGACAGAGGAGTCCCTTGGACTCCAGTGAACTCATTGTTATGTTGAAGAAACAAGTTTGAAATGGTTTGACCTTTGTGACATGGTGCATTATCCTGTACCCACATGATACCCACTATACCATTATATCCACATCTCCAATCTGAACGGCAAAATCATGTCTTAATCCCACTTTTGGGATGTTTTTTAAAAGGGGGTTGTTTTTTTGTCTTTTTATGTTGTTCGCCAGCTGAAATTGAGACCTACTGAACCAGGGAACTAATTTCCCCCAGTTTCTTGTTCTCAGCTGATAGGAATAGCACCTAATGTGATTTTCTGCTACTGTAGCCAATCTGGTTCATGGTTACATGTGTTGTGTGCTCAGAGTTGGTGCGCTGCATACCTTATTTGGTTTAAGTCAAACTATTATCTAACCAGAGAAAACGTTGGTAGAATATCACCCTATACGGGGCGTTCACACTGAAGCCTGAAGTGACCCAATTCCGATATTTTGGCAATTCCGATTTTTTTGCCGGGGTCGTTCACACTGCTAGTAAATGAGACCTGTATGCGTTCTGCAGTGTGAAGGGGCAAACGACCTGAAAGTCTCCCGCATGCGCAGTAGAGGGCGCAATAGGGTTCTCATCGTTCTCAGTGTTCTGCTAACTGCCATAAAAAGAAGAAGTGCTCAGTGTTTGCGGAAGTAAATATGGAGGCTAATGGTGGAGCTTAGCTTACATATTTGAAGTTGTTGTCCCGCCGGAGCAGCATGTTAAAAACTTAATCCTCATAATCTGTCATGGTTGTTGTTTTTCTTCCAAATTGCGTGTATCAGGACGCAGAATAGTAAGATTTGTTGAGAAACAGTGATGTTCAGTTCAGATGAATGCGACCTGGGCGTTAGGTCGCATTTGAATCGGACACGAGTCGGATATGGGTCACATTTGAAAAAGAATCCAACCTGTGCTGTTCACACTGCCTTGAAAAGATCGGATACAGCTCGCATTACGTCAAAACAATCTGAATTGGGTCATTCAGGCTGCACTGAAGATGCAGTCACACTATTTCCACAATTTTTAAAATAAACAGTGCAGCCTGTCACCAAGAACCTTGTCATGCTCCAAGTAATTTAAATCCCATATTAACACCACCATTGAGTCTCAGTTTGAACTTCACCATGCCGTGATGTGATTGCTATTTGTCTCATCGAGTAATTGAAAAGGTGCATCTATAAAGGTTGCTGATGAGTACATTAGAAATTGATTAAATCTCTTCCATACATTCATTTACTGATCTTTCACTTTATCTGTGTCTACCATATGACAAATGTGGCATTCCAAGGTGACTCTTCTGGGAAGCTCTTTTTTCAATACAGAAAAAGTCTCACTATCACATGTTCATCTTCGACAGGCTCCAGACAACAAAGACTCTTACTACCACAAACACTCACACCCACCCACACACCACTGCTAAATGCAACCACAGAAGCATGTCACAGGACAAAGTCAGACTTCTGATTAACTTTTTACAACAGTCAAGTAAACACACTCCGATCGATAAATATTGTAATGATGTTGCCTTTTTGTGCACTCAGTCGATCTTCCTGTCTTATCTGGGGACTTTCAGTTGCGTCAGTGTTTTCCTTTTTTCTGATTTTTTGTGAAACAGAAAGTGAGAAGAGTAGGAGAAAAAAGACAAATAAAATTTTTAGAGGGAGCCAAACAAACTGAAAAAAAAATATCTGGGGCAAAACGATACTTCAGGTTTACAAGAATCATTTACTATGAAATGAAATGCGTATGTCTATCAGACTAAGACTGAGACAGAGAGAAAGATTAAAAGATAAGTAGAAAGGGTAGAAAAGAGGAGGAGGGGAAAAAAGCCAGGGGTTTCCTCCTCTCTCCCTTTGTTCACTCTTATGAAGGTAATGACGCAGGCACTGAAGATGATACCAAGCACATATGCTTACACACACACACACACACACACACACACACACACACACACACACACACACACACACACACACACACACACACACTAAATGTAATGTCTGTACTCAAACCATCATTATGCATTTCATAAACCACCCACATCTGCAAAGCAGCAAAACTTTCTCCCCTAATTTCTCCTTTAGTCAGAGTTGGGTTCCTCACAACTCCTGTGTCTCATCACTTCTCTCTGCCTCTTACTCATTCTCTAAATTTTTGTCTGGTATTCAACAGCTCCTCCTACTCTTTCATCAGCATTATCTTTATCCCTGTATTTGTTTGTCATGAATCAATCTAGCAATTGATAAAAATCACTTTCAGTAAATTGATTCATTACTTGCAGTTCTGGTAAGAAGCTTTACACGGACAGATCATGCAGTCATATTGATTTCAATGCTCTTTCCAACCAAGTAACAATATATTGTGGATTTTCTACAAACAAAAATCCACAAAAAGGTAAAATTATTCTAGATTTCTTACTATTTTGTAATTATATCAGCAAAGAGTATTTAATATTGGAAAAAAAAAACTAACAAGTGATAAATGTGATTTTCAAAAAATTATTTTGTTTAAGGGCAATGAGTCATGCTGTGTGAAAAAGTGATAACTGTGTGAAGCTAAAAACTGCTCCAACAACTGCAAATAACTGTAGAAGAGTCTTTCAAATGGCTGTTGATGATTTTTGCTCAGAGACTATGGAGCCTGAACAGCCTGGTTGAAGTCAAGCCACACCATCTCATTCAGCTTTAGGTGTGTTTCAGATCATTGCTGCTCTAACGGTGGTTGAGAATAAAGTGGCAACACACAGAATCACATCCCCCCAAAAAGTTCCACTTTTGTCCACAGAACATATTTTCTCAAATCTTTAGTGCTTTGAAATTTCTGTTCAGTTTCTATTCTATTGTTTCAACACACTAACCTGAACTGAGACAAGGTATGTGTGCAGTTCTAATGTTGTTGTGGGGTTTTGTGTGAATTTCTGTAGGTTTGCCATCATCCATATCAAATCAACCACTTGCAACTTCTTACAGCTTAAATTTCCATCAAACTGACCAGAGCGGCGTTTTTCCACTGTGTGTCACAGCATGGTTTATAACTAATGATAGAACAGTGCAGAGTTTAAATTAGCTGAAGTTTCAAAATACCCAAGGCAATACTGTTCAATGATGATGAAACACTTCAAACCATTGCTGGTCAAAGACAGTCATCATCGTCTGCGGGTATAAAACCAGTCATTTCCTTGTATTAATTTCAGTGGCATGTCTCATTTGTCTCCATGGCTCTCACAGGACTAATAACATAATTTCTACAATGAGTCTCCTAAAATTTGTCTTGAATCCTTAACAGGTTCCCCCCAGGCTGATCTAAAGTTAGATTAGTTTAACTTCAAATAAAAAAACTGAGAGAATAACTAAAATAGAACAAAAAGAAAAATAAATACTGTCCAAAAGATGGAAATTAAATTCAAGAAAACAGGGAAGTAAAAATAAATTAGCACATCAAAAATAAAAAGCTAGAAATGACTACAGCATGCGGTCATTTGGATTGAGAGCACAAAAAGAAACATTGGCTTACAATGTCAGATTAATATAATGATAAAAACTTTAGGAGAAAAAGAAAAGGAGAGAATCAGAGCAAAATATACCAGGTCATTTGAAATAAATGTCCCTCTAAAATCAGCAACTACTAAGAATTTGCTTCACGTGATTGTAAAAACCTTAAATGGTGACATTTTGAGCAGATCAACTGTATTTGTGAACTTTGGGGATGTGGGTTGATTAGATTGTTGCTCTGGCAGACTGGAAAATCTTAATGTCAGCTCTCCACATGTGGAACATGTTGAGGTGAGAGATATAGTGACAGACTGTAGCTGTCGCTGCGGCTGTGCTTTGCTGCAAGCAGCAGAGCACAGCTGTCTTCATCACTACTCGGAGTTTTGCAACTTGGTCTGTGTAAACACACATGGTGTGGCATTTTGCTTTTCTGGGCGTGCTAGTGATGAATGGTTTCTGTGGTATTCTCCAGAGTCTTGCTCATATCATCTTCTCGTTTCGTATCTAGGGGAGCGTCTGACTGCATGTTGGGCAACACAAATATGTCACTTACATTTAAATAACCTTCTTGAAAAGTTACCGGTAAATGTGGGCATACTGGAAACCACTGCTATAGCTTACCATTTTGACAGTCTACAGTACGGAGGCCTTCATGTGACTAAACTTGTCGAGGAATTTTCTTTCAAAGAGTGAGGTTGTCTTTCAGAACCCCAACCATAAAACTCTTAATGTAGAGAAATTCTGGCAAAAGAAAACACAGTCAGCTGCATTAAAGACTAAAGGGCATAGCTACTTTCAGATAGATCCTGGCAAAGAAAGTGCAAAAACTCAAGGCTATGTTAGTTGAATAAAAGAGGAGAGCAAAGAAGCTGGGAAGAGATCAAAGAATGATAGCGGGTTCAAAGAGGACGCTGTCTTAACTTGTTGCTATTAAGTAACGACTGGTCAGCCTTCCAGTTCTGTGTTGTGTCATCTGTATTTCGGTTCTGTAGACATAGTTTTTGTTTTGGTCATATGATCATTCTTATCATTATTTAAAAGTCTAAAGTTAAACTTTAAAGTTCACTTTCCTGGATCAGGTTATGAATCAGCTGAGGGTAAATAATGGTTCATTGCAACATTGAAACAACAATAAATTGAAGTACTCATATGTTACTTTTAAAACAAATGCTAAGAAATGAACCGACAAAGTGTTTTTGAGATGAGTTGTGGTGGTCCAGCGAGACTTCTTCTGTAGCTATTATGTTGATTGTGGATAAGAACTCCAGAAAATTCCGGCTATTTTTAAAATCATCCCAACCAAAGACCCAGAACATCCTGGAGGGACTTTGTTTCTCCCTGGGATTCCCTCAGAGGAACTGGCCCACGTGGCTGGAGAAAGGGAAGTCCGGGTTTCTCTGCTTCGGCAGCAGCCTAGATAATGGACGGATGCAATCTGATATCCTATGTTCCCCTTAATTTTACCAAAGGGAGACGATAAGAGGGCTGAACCACCATTTCAGTTTTTTAAAGAAGATTAAAGTTTGAAAGATAAAAGTGATTATGATATCCTTACAGATTTTAAAATTAAAAAAATTGAGCTTTACCCTGGGCTGAGCTGCATTACTGCACCCTTCAGGCTACCTCTGTGGCTTTATTTCCGAGAATGTATTCAAACAGGGCCAGACATAAGAGATCATGTGTTTGCTTATGATCCTCAGTAATCTCACCGATAACGCATTTGTTTCATCGGCTTAAATCCCTTTATGTAACACTGAAGCATTGTTCTAAAGTCCTTTTTCCTTCTTTCTCCTTATCACACTGTTAACCCAGAGGTATTGCATGTTAACAGCTTTGACTGTGTGGCAACTTAAAGCCACTCTACCAGGTTACCTGGATACAATCTGAGCCACACAAATAAGCCAAAGTAACTTTTTTATTGCGGCACATATTGTAATTCGAGGAATGTCGAGGTGTTTCTGCTGCTAGATAGCGTGAATGACCGGGGGATTTCCAGACTATCATCTCCTTCAAAAGAAACCATGAGGATGAACTATAAAAGAAGGAAATTTGTGACTTGAATAATTTATAAACATGAAAAGCCTTGCGCTTTGGTTCAGCTTTAAAGGAAGACATTAACATGCAAGGCTTTCAGTGTGTGCAAGTGCATCACATCTGACCTAAATGTATCCAGACTGTTTGTGTTAATGTCATAATTTATCGTCAACAGCAATTTTATTTTTGCTGTAAAATGCCCATAGTTTTAGATGTTCTCCACACAACAAGTTTTGTTTAAAGTATCAAAACAGGGAGCGAGGGATTACCGTAAAATAAAACAATATTTGTCACCGTTTGAATTGATAATGTTTGTTTTTGTTTGATTGTTTGTGTTTTACTGTCAAGATCTTGTTTCCGTTTGATTGTAGTTTTAATTTCTACCATCAGGGGGAGGTATTTCAAAATATTGACTGCTGTGTGAAATTTGTTTGTATTCAGTGCAATAGATTGGGCCTTTTAGAGCAGTGCCAGATTTAAACTTAGATTGTTTCTCTTTCATTTCAAGCTTCAGATTTTAGCCACTTGCATCATCTATTTAACATAGGAGGAAAACATTAAATATGTAACCAAACAAAACAATATTTAGGTAAAGTAAAGCAGCACTAAGATTGTTTGGTTGTCGCTGGTGAGGCATCAGTGACACATGAACGTTTCTTACATCATTCAAGCAAAGTCTCTAATAAATAAGGCGAGTGTTGGCTAAGTTTTCGGTTTGAATTGTTTTTTTTTATGATACACAATGCTCACAAAATGGTAAAATCCAGGGTATTCATATTCATACAATTGAGGGGACATATGCAGACACAGTCTAAACAGATCAGACACGGACGCATAGATGTCTGCATTTGAAACAACCGTAACCTCCAAAAGTGTGCCGTAGAGCGCCAGAGAGGACAACAGCAGGGATTAACGAGGTGAAAAGAAGGTTTTGGACCCTCCAATACACACCCACACGAACACAGGCCCCCTAACGTTTAAAGGACAGCGACAGATGGGACTTGTTCTTTGGTCAGGTCTTTGCTGACAGCTGTTCAGGATGTGGGGAGGTGTAAAGGGGGGATGGATGTCTGTGTGTTGATGGGGGTGGGTAGGATATGGAGGGGAAGCAGGGAGGTGGCCAAAGGTCAAACATCCTCTGGAAAACAAAACTTGAACGCAAGCTAATCTATATGAACTCCAACAAAAAGGATATTTGTCCATCAGGCAGGAACATCCATATTTATAAATGTTTTTCTCTGATTCAACCTCCATTTGTCTGTCCATCTGCCTGCTTGTTTGACCCGCCGTCAGTTCTCCCTTGGATCCGTCTATTAATCGGTAGTCCTCACCTCCATCAGCTCGGGACGAGCTTCATACCACATAAAGCATTCCTAATTAATGTAGCTGAGCACTTAAACTCCAGCCATATGCTTTTTGTTTCTTGTGGTTACAGCTCAGTCCTGTGATTCAGGATGTGGAGCACTTCTGCGCCATGTGCGGGGGTTTCCCTTTCTGTTCTATCTGGACATGTTGGTGCACATACAGTGAGAGCACAAGAGTGAGAGGAGAGGAGGAATTTCTCATTGTTCTGCGCTGCACTATTTTAAAAGGAAATCATCACAAAAAAGCTCCATTTGGACTCCGTCAGCATTTTTAATCTTAGTATTTTGGTATTGTTAAAACTGTAAGATTTGTTGAGTCTTTGGGGTTGTTGTTATACAAAATTATACAGTTGTATTTTTTTAAAAGGGAAGTTCAATGTCAGATCAGTATCGGTTCCCTTCACTCATCCTCCCTTTTTGTTGAAAAGTAACACCATCAGAAAGCTACTCAAACTAAAAATGTTTACAGCATGTTTACATATTTGCCAAGTAACTTTCGCTTTTCTATTCTGACGTTTATGTGGTGACTCATCAGTCCACTCTAAAGACTAGATGACAGCCTCTGGCAATAAGGCTTTGGGATAGCCACATACAGAAGCAGGTGAGATGAGAAAAATGAGACAAATCTCTTATGCAGTTGTACATGTATCTATGAACAATGCAACATCACTTTTAATCCGTGGATTTTCAGTTTGAGTTGTTTTCATTTGGTACAATTAGCTACAAGTGGGTCACTATCTGACTAACTGTTAGTCTTCTATTTATTTACAGTAATTTTTATACAAACTAAATAACTTCCCAGAACCTTCAAAATATTTGAACTATCCTTTTAATGTTGAAGCAAAATGAAAAACACAAGAGTGAAGGGCAAGGTTCAAAGTCAAATTCTTTGGCAATTTTGCCAAAGTCCAAGTTCTAGGCAAGGACTAAGAACTTTAGAATGAGAATTAGGGCAAATAAGTCTATTCTCTTCTTGAAAATCTCTTTGTAGCATTACCAAGGTATATTAATAAGATGTGTCATTGTATCCAGAAGAAAATAAATAAATACATAATTCACACATTGTTCAAGATGTATGTTAAGTGAAACTGTAAATAAACATGAAATTATTTTGCTTGTTAGATGTTGTGGCAAATATGTTACACTTAGGAAAATACAGTTATATCTAAATTCGTACTTCAAAAACAGGCTGGATACAACCTCTGTATCTGCAACTGATGATGGAAAACCACAAAAATAAACTTTCCTGAACTGGAGAGATCAACCGAACACTTCCTGTGACCCAGATGCCTGACATCTAGAGTGCTGACTTCAACACAGCCCTAGTTTCATTTTGTTCTTTTCTCAGGAATGAAAGTAAAACAGACCTAACCAGGTATTCTGTGTTATTTTATGTATTTTCACTAGTACTGTGAAATGCCATGCCACTTCCTGTTGATTTCAATGTACATTCTGCCTAATACACATATAGTGTGAAGAAAAAACAATTGGGTTATGGTTAGCTTAGTTTCAATCTGACGTTGCTGAGTGAGCTACTCTCAAGCTGAAAAAAATAACAACGAAACATTGCGATGCAACTTTCAATCTCATATGTGTTAATAGAGTATTGCCTGTTTTATAAAAGTCTGTGAATACTTCCAAAGAACTGGCTTTTTATTTTACGTACAGTAGAAACCAACAATTTTTATCTCAAATTCTAAAAGTACTAAAGAACTGACAGGTTCTCAACCACACAGAAATGCTTCACAGAAAAAAATAAAAAGGTGTTTCAGCTGAAGCCTCCAAATCAAGCATTGTCAGCTCTTCTTTTGATTTACTTTTTCTAGACATATCTGAATATGTGAGACAGCAGGATGTGTTTTTTTATTTTGTCAGCTCACCTGGTCAGTGTATTGGTGGTGGCAGCATCATGCTGCATTCAAAGATGATATGAGTAGGGATGGGTTAAATGTAATGCACATTATGGTGAAACAGGCTTGGTGAATGTTCTGTTAATACCAAAAAACAATAATAATAAAAATAAAAATTCCTCTGGAACATTTTTGTTTTTAAACTTAAACAGGGGGTTTCTTGTGTATGCACAGTACTTGGGCAAACTTAAAATCACGTAAGGCGCACAGAAAGTCACTTTTTGTATGTCCTGCACAGCCATGTTCTGCTCAGATAACCATTAGTTATCATCTAGGATCTCGCAGCTTTGCACATTTGTTTCCACCAGCACAAACGTGTGGAAACACTCGGCACATGCCCCACGTCTCACAGTGTTGGAAAACAGACAAACCGATTTTGGATCCCTCTCACTCTTATACTGTAAATGACAAATTAGTTCAAGGATAAAACACATAAAGCGCCGCAGGCGCATTCAAAGTTGCACTGTTGTTATGAAGCAAAAAAAAACAAGCTCAGATTGACTTTAAATACATACTCATGGGGTTGTCTGACGTGTTTGTTTGCACAGGTTCGTCACAATTTCGTGGTTTGTCTTAAGCAAACGGAATAACCTCTGCGAGCGCCTGTAATATATATAAAACTGAGACAACACTGAGATTTTGCACAGCAATACTATATGCAACTATTAGGATCCCCAAACTTGCCACAAAACGCAGCTTAGGCCTAACAGCTGGGATAGTGCGTTGATGCATTCCTCAGGCTCTCCCCCTTCCCCTATCTTGTCCTCGTAGGCAGACATACTAAGAGGACAGGTGTGAGCCCATTGCCTCCACACACACACAGTCGGGATTCAGATTTCAATAATGTCATTCAGTGAAGCTGAATAGGAGTCAGTGGGGGCTTGCTCTGGCCTGCGCCTCCAGTTGACAGACGAGCAGACGTGTTATTGTGCTGAGCCGAGGGGCCCCAGATCAGTCAGTCAGTGGCCGGGACGAGGCAAAGGAGGAGAGGCTCGGTGGGTTTATGGGGGCTTTGGCATCAGCAATCTGTGAAGCGTGCAGTCACTCAATGAAGACAAGAGGAAAAGGAGAAGTGGGAGGAGGAGGATGGGGTGTGGTGGTCCAGGCCTCTGAGGTGTTGGCAGCCGGCGAGACTTAAGGTCATGTGTCAAGTAACCGTCTTCTGCTTTTGTCATGGCAGATGGGAGTCCTGATTGGCATCTATACCTAGTTTTAGTTGAAACTAGATATATACATACACTATATATTGCTAACTATCTATATATATATATATATATATATATATATATATATAGGACATCTTTTATATTCACTAAGGTTTACAAATGTATTTACATGTCTTTTATTTTAAATAAACCCAATGGCTGATTTGCTGAGACAACTAGAAAAAAAGGAAAGCCAAACAAAGAAATCTTAAAAGCAGCCATACCTGATTGTATGGAGAACGTGAAATATTTGGTTGTTTATGTGTGTGCGCGTGTTGTCGTGTGTTTGTGTGTGAGTGTGTAAGGTGTTTGTCCAAACACAAATAGATAAATATACAAACCAACTGTCTGAAGACTTGTGAAATTTAAGGTACATTAAAAAAGTAAGTTTTTCCTCAACAACAACACAAACAAACATAAACAACCGACTTGTCTGGATTGTTGAAGCGACTGTAGAAATAATAAACCTTAGATCATGCTCTTTGTGCTGTCTTCATGGAGATTGCAGCAGAACTGTTTGTACTTTAATATATGAATTCCTGCAAGATGTTATATTTAGGGTTTTGAGTCTCAAGCATGAATGAGGAAAACACATTCAGTTGACACAATCTGTTCAGCAGCAGATAAAAGCAGAGATGACTGATCACGTCTGAGCTGCGATGTAACCTTTGCTTTCCTAAATCAGTCTACATCTGATTTCTCTGTCCCATTTTTGTTTTTTCACTCTGTATTCAGAATCCCTGCGCTTCTATTCCAAAAGACACGTTTCTATTTTTGGATTGGTTCTAAGTACAAAGGTACCAAGGCACGAGGGATTAAAATCGCAAGAATGAGTGAAAATGTGGAGATGAGGATATTTTAAAAGCCAGAAGGCAAGGGAAACATGAAGCAGGTGATGAAAGCCATGAAGCAGATGTGAACCAAAGAGAGAAAGTACACCGAAAAGAGTGGGAGAGGTAATAAGGGAAGTCTGGAAGATAGAAAATGATGCAGTCTGGCCTCTGAGTGTTACTCACAGAAGACATACCTGTGGGAACTGGCTGTTCTGTGTGTGGTTCTCTGACAGCTGCAGCATTATGTGTAACTCGTCTCTGGTATTTCTTATTCCTCCTTGGCCAAAATGCCTCTGTGCTGAATAATGCACAATGTCATGTGGATTTCCCAAGTTTTTAAAGCTCTGAACAAGGACACAAAATCCATTTTCAGGATCATCGGCCAACTTTGATGCGCAACAAATCGAAAACACATTTTAAATTCTTACACAACCGGGACACAAGTCTGGAATATCTTTGCAGAAGTAAATGTTGACTTTGACTGCATCCACTAAACTTGCAATCTGCTCATACAGACGTTCAAGCACATTATTACATTGATTCATTTGAGGCGGGGGAGACATAAAGATGTAGCATCTACGGTGAAGGAATGCAAACTGGCAGCAGTAAATCACTCTAACCTAATTTTCCCCTGCAAAGATCAGCTCAGACAACGGCTCCATGACGTACTTCATCTGGAGCTCATATTGATTACATGTCCGCCTGCCCCTTCCAGGGTATTGATCAGCTTTTAGTACTTGTGGTTTAGCTAAATTATCTTGGGATTAAACACAAGGCGTTTTATGTGGATGAATATTTGAATTGTTGCATTGTTTTTAAAAAACATATTTGAAAGGTTTTTTATTTTTTTTATAAAAAGGTCAAGTGACTTTTGATGTTTTGTTTCTTTTCAAGGCTTTCAGCAGGACACTTTCAACCAAAAACTAAAACAAACCAACAACAATTGAAAATCAAACCCCAGGTGTTACTGTAGGGCATTTGAAATGCTTTAGCCTTGTGACATTTATTGACATATTTATTTTCAGCTAATACACAAGGTCATGTTTTGGACCACCACTTTTAAAAAAGATGTTTTTTTAAAACTTCATCATGGACTATGTGCATTTTTGTTGTTATAAAGAATTTCTTCTCAGAGAGTTGTGCAGCATGCAGCTGAAATACATTATATTTTTCTAAACAATGCATGAAGCTGAGAAAAAAAGTTTTTATCACACTCTTTGAGTGTGTGACGTTTGTCTGCGCGTCATTTTAATTGTACAGACACTTATAATGATGTGCAATAAGAAGGTCAATAAATATACATGTACCATAGTGTGGATTGAAAATGCAAACATGAATGAAAGCCACAACCAATCGTCTGGCACAGACGTACTAGTCTAGCATTAAAGACTTATATGTGTAAGTTGATGACAAAAGCATTGATAACTCACATGTTTTATTTGCAGAATCTCTGAAAATAGAAATGCCACATCATTCAAAATAAACATATTTGTCTCTGCTAATGAATTAAGCAAGCAGTGAAACATGAAAACATATTCATTGTCAACGTGGCAGCAAGGTACAATGCTTACGTCTCTGCAGTGTAGGTGCATTATGACTGTTCTACAGAACAACGTAAAGCTGCCATGGCAACTGGATTATTATTTAATTCGGTTTGGATATTACTTTTATTGGAGTGACCAAATCATTCACTGTAATGGTTTCGATTAACTCTTGAGATTAATGATTACTATTTTAGACCTCCATTGTTGGATATGTAAGGTTGTTGAGAAAGGAGCTATGTTGGCTGGATGCCAGACTCTCATAAATCACCCACTCAGCATGGGGTCTGGTGAATGATTTATCCAGGAAGTGAAAATACAAACACAGATAACAGATCTTGACACACACACACACACGCACACACACACACACACACACACACACACACACACACACACACACACACACACACACACACACACACACACACACACAGAGTCAACTCCCTGAGTAATTTAATAGGAAGGGGTACAGTGACGGCAGCAGGGGAGGAGATTATTATTAAATTACATGAAAAGGGTTGAAAACTGTATACAAATAGAAATACAATGAAAACAAAACAAGACAGACTAAATATGGTCTCAACAAACCAAGACCAAATATGTTTCTCATGCCAGAATATGGCACATCGATGTCACCACTATGAGTAAAGTTGAAATTTGCTGTGTTTCTTATTGCTTCGATTAAAAAGGGGAGGATTATGTGGGTGTGCAAAGATATAGTCCAATTTAGGATTGCACGCCTTTTATCTTTAAAGACATGAAATGGTTTATTGAACTAATGACACAGGTTGCGTGAAGCTATTTTGAAACACGTCATTTCAAATCTGTTCACTTACTCCCTTTGCTCCAGTAGCCTCTGCGTGGATTACAGACTAGTCTTTTTGGCCATGCATTTTGGTTTGTGCAAGACTCAGCGTGAATCCAAGGATGAAAAAGGAGGAACCCAGAGAGGTTTCTGGAAAACACATCAGAGAGGGGAAAAAAATAAGGCAGAGTAAGAGAGAAGCAGGTGGTCTCGGGAGAAAACATTACAGGGTAGAAATTCCATCTTCCCCCAGAAGACACACACACACACACACACACACACACACGCACACACACACATGCACGCACACACACGCACCCATACAGAAGCATATACACAAACATTATGGGATCTTGTAAGAGTTCGATTCTTCCCACCCTCGTCGCTTGTATTTTTGGGCAAGACGCTTCACTCGCCTTGCCTGCTGGGGTGGTCAGAAGGGCCGATGGCGCAAAAAAAAGAAAAAAAAAAAGAAAGATGTGTGTGTTTTCCTTAACCACAGTCAGATACAGACACAAGCATGGAGCTATAGTAATATGCACACATATATAAAGAGCATGTGTGGGGGAAAAGAAAAAAAAAGCATTGTATTTTAATATGCATTAATATGGGCTGACTCACCAACTCTCAGGGTGATTATGGGTTGTTGCATTACCATGGCAACCCTTCTTCTGATGTGCTAATGCCTCATTTCTGCTTCTGAGTGTGAGGTTCTGCTTTAGTGGGTTGGAGGCAACTGTACTGTCACACTTTTGCTTAATTGCATGGAGTCACACATCAGATATTTTAAATGTGACGCAGGAGCCAGCAGACCTAAGGAACGCTTTTCCAGCGACTGGATATTTACACATTTTGCAATCAGTTTCTATCCTATGTTTAGTTTACCTCTTTGATTGAATGTTTCACCAGTGACAGCAGTAAAAAGCAGAAGAATGAGTCTGAATTTTCATGATTTCTCCAACCTGCCTGTCACATTATGCTCACTCACCAGATCACATCTGTCACAAGACCCGACATCACACCAATGTAATTAACTAACCACAGGTCTCCAGCCAAAAGAAGTTTCAGATCTTACTTTTACTTCTCAAAGTAAAATTTGTAAACCCTTTTTTGTGAATACCAGATGTCGGATTGAGCTACTGTGCTTCAGCTTATGAGGGGACGGTCGACGCTGATGCCCATCTCCTGCTGCCAGTAGGCACAAAGGAAGGTAAACATTGGCAGGTCACCAGGGTTACACAGCGGCACACAGGAGGTGCTGGAGGTAGTTGGAGTACCTAGATAGAACCCATGCATGTCACTTCCATGCAGAATTGGGCGAAGATTTGATTCCAGGACTCTCTTGCTGTAAGACAGCAGAGAGAAGATAATCAAATATTGTAAAAAGAGTATACATTTTCAGAAACATGTCTAAAATTACAGCTGTGCAATGAGATTTGAGTGCCTTAACTTTGAAGGCCTTCTCGCCTTATCTCTAATCCTTATCTCTAGCCAAAGATTGGATAGAGATCTATTGGCTCGATCTATTGGACAGAGATCTATCAAATCTTTGGATTGGGTTAGGGTAAGATTATCCCATATTTAAACCCTAATTCTTGCTGGACCACTCCAAAACTGAATGTTACTTCCAGTCAGAAGAAACATGTTGTTAAAATTAAAATACGACATACAATCTAAATATTCCTGGGGTTCGAATAGATTTTGGGCATTGAAAACATATCAGTAATGAGCAAAAAGTGGTATTCTGAAAATACAGTGATGCATCTACAGAGTGAGAGACTGGCTGCTTATTCCAAGAATCACAAATGTTGAAACAAAAATCGCAACTCAAGAGGAGAGTTGAAATTCTTCTCCAATCTCTAACAAAGAACGGATTTTCAGACTTATTCAATAAGTCCAGTCCTTGCTAATAACCTTCATATTAAAGCAATTACATACAGTATATGTGTATGTAATTGCATCAGTGTCCAGCTTTGGGCACTCAGAGAAAGTGGGAGATGCAGGCTCATCAAAGATAAAAAAAAAAATGAGGTAGTACTACAAAAATGCATGGCAATAAAAGAATATTTCTCAGACTGAAAAATAAAAAAGTTGGTAGCTCAACAGAGATCATGTGGACTAATCTTGACAGAACTGTTCAAATAAATAACAGCACCAAAAAACAAAGATAAGCAGAAGCATTTCTGTACGCAGAAAAGGTCAGCCTGATGTGAAACTGCCTGAAATTGCTCTCTCTGTCTGTCTCTCTTTCTCTAGCTTATATCACAGGCCCTTTTAAGTCTGTAATAACTTTGACTAATCTTGAAATTCAACCCTTCAAGATAGCAGCCACAATGTTACAGTATCACCTTTCAGTTTCGACAAATTGTGTTTAAAACTGACCAGTTTCCAGAAAACGTTAGACAGAAACAAATAACCTTCAAAGGAATGCCTGCTCTCTCTCTCCCTCTCTCTCAACGCTAACATGCTGACTCCTTACAGGAAGAGCTTGGCACGGACACACAATATCTGAATTCTGTCTAAACGTACTGTCAGTACCAGGGTAGTGGGGTTAATTTGTAACTTCTCTGAAGAGGAATTTACAGTGCACTCTCATACTTGTAAATACCATTCCCTGTGGATGAACAATAAACAAAGATAATTAACAGGCTTTACTGGCAAATGACAAATGCAAGTAGGTGGAAATCATTCTGTTTATCTTTGTTGTTCCTATGAAAGCAGAGTGAGCTGTGGACAACTATGTGACAAGTTATATAATCCACTGAATAGTTTTGTTCAGTGTCTGGCTCAGATTTGAAGGCAAAAATCCAAGACCTCTCCAGCTACAAAGAGAAAACAAAACATGATTGTTTGGAATGCAAGTTCCTTTTAATTTTATTAGCAGAAGATTTGTTTAGTGGGAAGAGTAGAAGTACTTAAGCAGCTAGGTGAAAGTTTGATTCTAGTTTCATATTATTCTGCCCTTGAAAAAGGCACTTAGACCTAAATCGACTACCACACATTTGTGTGAAGAGCTTTGAGAGGTTTGTATGCTCAAAAAAGTGCTTTAGAAATGTATTCAATTTATTAAGCAATTATAAGTAGTAAGGTTGTCTGAACACATTATCTAAGAATACCATTGTGCCCAGAGTCAAGGCGCTTGTAGTTATTTCCCATCTTCAACTTACCTGAATTAAATGATGGCTCATGAGCAGAACTTAATGACATGCTGAGGAGGTAGATGGACCATTTCAGTCAGCCGTGTTGGAGAAGAGACATCTAAAGAATAGAAACGGACATCCCTAATCCAACATATAGAGACATTTCCCAGGAAGTTCCCATGAATCTGCAGCGCTCTCTGAGCATGTGCGGGTTTTCTCCAGAAAAGCTCAAACCTGAGATTTCTGGGAGCATCCTCAGGTTTAGTCAACTTTGACGTAACAATACTGATTTCAAATTCTAAATTATTTTTTAATAACAATTATTTTTCTTCTGTTTTTCACCCTAACTCTGAAATTTCTAAATGGCACCTGAGGTGGCAGTTGATTGCTTTTAATATGTAAAAAAAATAATAATCAGACATGTACAACTGCACTCTGTCATTGCAGCCTGAATGAATAGGGACGCATTAGAAGTCATGTAGAATCTGATTAGAAATAAATGGTAATAATCTCATTGATAACACAGTACAGTAAATGCATCCTGGAAAAAAAAAATCCTCAGTCTGGAATCTGTTTTCCCACTGCTGCTTTGCTCTGTTTGTTATGGCAAGAACAATGACATTTACACTTTCCTTGAAAATATCCAGTCATACGTAAAGACACAAAGTTAGTTCTGTGTTTACCACAGAACCCTTTCACTTCCCTCCCCATGTTCCCTGGAATACAATTAGTGAAACAACTGCTGTGTAAAAGTGACTTTACACTAAAGAGAAATTGTGAATCCTCAGTTTAATAAAAACATTATGACATAATTGAATATACCCTATTATCTTTAGCAACAGAGATATAACTGGAATTACCTGTTCACATTTTTGTAGGGTGTGTTTGCAACATTTAATTGGCTGTAAGACATAAAAACAGACCTTCAAAATTTTATAGAGGAAACAGCAGCAGGCAATCATTACAATAAATATCATACTTATCTGTTAAACAGCTGTTTCCCTCATCATATTTTTCTAATCTGTTTTTAAGACAAGTGAGGCGTATCGATTGCTCTCATGCATACTCTAGCTTTTTGTTTTCTTGCTCTGTCAGTGTTGCAGCACTTATCCCGCTGCTTCGCAAAGGTAATTTTCACACCGGTAAACCCTGAAAAGTTTACAGGAAGACAGTAGCCCCCACATTATCAAGTAAAAAAAAATACTTGAGATCTTTCAAGATAAGTCTCTCTTTGGTTTTCCCTTCACGCCAACTCCTCTCTAAACACACTCCTATGCGAGGCTTTGTTTTCTAGGATCCCCTGATTAAAACAGACAACTCATGAATGCTGGCTGTGGGCTTTGCTGATGAAGGTGGCGGCCGTGGGACAGCCCCGCACTTTACAGAAGCAAGATGAAAGGACTCTATGAAAAGCAGAGGAGGATGTTGCGGGGACATCCAGAGATGGGGCGGGGGGTTGTTTTGCTGACTCAAACAACTATTGTCACACCACCTCCACAGTCATTTTATTAATGTGACATCTGTTTACCATGTTGGTAAATGGAGATGTGACTTATTTAGTCTGAAAAACAGAATTTCCCTATGTCACCGAATTAAGTCAGAGAAGTGATAGCTTAAAACCAGAAGAGTGAAATAACCCCAAGTGTTCCATATAACATAGAAGACATTTTGTGGGTACATTTTGTAACAAAACATTAATCATGGTTCGGGTATTAACATTTGAAGTCATTACACAGTATGTACTACCTTTACTTTAATTTTTTTTAACTGCCAGAGGTAAAAGCACTCCAGCTGTGAAACCAGGCTTTCAATAACAAAAACACATTTAATCCTTCTTCTATGTTTCTAAAACATTTGGTTACTGGTCGGGTTTTTTTCTTCACTGTAAAAGAGAACAAGGTAACTGAGAATTTATTTTTTTGTCAAACTACTTTTGGACACGTATGTGCACGTTAAGTCAGAATACAGTAGTCTTCAAATATATCTTCCGTTTTCAGCTCAATAGAAATATTAAGGGAAAATGCATTTTGTGCTGCGCAGGTGGTTCCCCCAAAGCCATTATAAGAATAACTAATGATATTTCTAACGTTTCAGGTAAATTCCTCTCTGAAATTTCCTCATTATCAGTCCTACAATATTTTTGTCATGGTTTTACATACTTCCTCAAATGTAAACCCTCTAAAGTACCTAGAACAAAACCTGCGGAGATGTTTTTGTCCTTTCATCCTAAGTTACTTAAAATGTGAATAACCTCTTATTCACATTTTGCAGTGAATAAGTCCTGATTTATCTTAGTAATGTCTAGCATTTCTGGTATAAAGTTTTGTCATTTCACAAATTCAAGCCTGCATGTAATAATTCAACACTTTTATGTCCATGAATTCCTCTCACCAGGTACATGAATGTTTTATTAATTTCTGACATTTAAAGATTTTCTAGGGAGGTGAAATGTCTTACAAACATATAGTTTCAATTATTATTTTCAAAACAAGAATTAGATGCTCTAGTTCTAGTTACGTGTAGGTTCCTAGTACTTACTCTGCTACTTCCTCCCACCACTTTCCAATTTATTTGCCATTTCATTTTTAAACTTGACATTTGTGTTTTTTTCTCCTCATAAAAGCTACATCTGGTCTGGCATTCAGTTTAGCTGTGATACCTTCCTGAAGGGGGATCATCGACTAAGATATTGATGCCAGCAACTTAATGTTCTTCTATACCCAAAACACTTCTCCCTTTCTTTTAGTGTTTAACCCTTTCCTCTTCTATAGCTATTGGTTGTACTTTTGCCACAATTCACTGTATATAATCTCTATTTTCCTGTAGCCTTTAAAATCATCTCAGAGCTTCTTTTAAACTCCGTTTCTCCTCCAGATGAAGCCAGTAAAGGAGATAATGCTATTAAATTTTTTACTTTTCTCAATAGAATTCTCAATACCCAGCTTGAAAATATTAAAACTAGTTTTAGTTTTCATTACACAGAATGATCCAGTCCAGAAACGTATTTAAACGCAGTCTTTAAACCAAATTATCCAGATTTTCTTTTCATATGTCCTTCTTTTACTATTTTAATATTAACAAATTCTTTCCTTGACACACAGCAGTTGATTTCTACTTTATGCTTCCTAAAATATCCTGATTCCCACACTCAGACTTGGGATGAATCCAAAATGGCCAGCTGACAGAAAAAAGTCATTTATCATGCTTTCAGCTCGAAGGAGTTCACAGGGTCCAAGTCACTTGCTTCAGGAAACAAAGTCATAGAGCTGTTTTGGCTGTGGCACGGGACATCTAGAAATATAGAGCAATAATCCCATTACCTCACTTCTCTGATTCGGCTTCCAGTCAGTAAAGACCATCGGGTTATGGGTTTTTCCAATGTTCCTCCCATATCAGATTGGGTTTTTCTCTTTATGTGCATTTATTTCAGTGCCTGGGGTGGTCACGGGATAGATCATAGTGTATTGTCTTTATTGACAATAAAGAACATAACAGGAAAAAATGGAACGTACTGTGATCTTATACATGGTCTGTTTTATATCCTCGTTTAAACAATCTTATTCGTCTTTAATTAAACAAAAGGTCATTGCTCTGTTTTCCCAACACATTGTCGTGATTCTTTTAAATCTTTACGCTTTGTGCTGCAATGTTTTTTAGAGAATTTCCACATAAATCATGGCTGGACTCAAAGCCTCCTGTGTTGTTTTAGCACAAGCTTTTCATCTGAGCTGAAGAGTGTGTCAGGGTGAAACATGGCTCTCTGCGAGTGCAAGTGTGTCAGATGATCCACATTATGGGATTTCCCCTCCAATCAGTCTGCTCTGGTCTGGAGCCACTCTTTAGGGAGGAGAAAAAGAAGTGATAAGAGACAGCAGAAGAAGAGAAACAGGGGCAGATGTTGTCAAGGGTGTGAGTGAAATTCAAAGACCAATAAAAAAAACAATCATGTTATGGTTTAGCGGCTATTGTTTACTTTTAATCTCTTCATCTTGGACAGTTCATTTAGAAATGACAGATAAGATTTAATGTCTTTCTTCCAGGTGTGTTTTAATGGCTTGAATATAAATCAATGTTAAAAAAAAAGCCTGATGGGGAGGGGGACGGTTTGAAAGCCCCAGCAGAAAAATGAACAGAGCACAAAGTGTCCCTTTGAGACGTGTGAGAGGAACTGGGGGTCCTACAACACACTCCTTCTACTGCAGATTGACTGCAGCTCCAACATACTTGTAGTAGGAGGCTTTTCTGTGTCTTGATTGTCAACCAAAGAAAGAAGCCTCCAGAGAATTCATGGTGAAAAGAAAACACAAAAAAGGGCTTGCATTGTAGCTTGACAATAACAGCTTCCAGGGGAAAACATTCAGCAGGAAAACAACAATATAAATCTAAATGATTAAAATGATTTTACATTTGGAATTTTCAAAAGAAAATTTTGCATGATTTAGTATGGAGAGAAAATATATTAGACAAGCACACACTTCAATGTATTGCATGGAGATTTTATGTGATAGATCCACAGAAGGTGGACTATAACTGTGAAGTAGAAGTATTTTGTCCATCCTTCGAGTCAGTACTTTGTAGATCCAACTTTCTTTGGGATTATATCTGCTAAGAAGGGCGTTGGCCTTATAGGCCAAAACTTGTTTGGTGAGTCCTCTACATGATTATTTAGAGAACTAAAAATGGACTCCTTCCAAATTCCTTTTAACAATGGCTTCCCTGATACATGCTGTCCTTCTCCAATCTATAAGTTTAGCTAGATGGTGATGTTTTTCTACATGCATCTACACTTATTCATCCCTTTTCAGTGTGTTTCTCCCTGATGTTTTTGTTTGCTAATATTAACAAACCCCTAAGGTTTTCACAGGACCGCTTTATTTGTACTGACAAATAATCAGGGCAGACATCTGAAGACAATTGTTTATATTAAAGTTTATTCCGAGGTATTAGAGTAAAGTTGACTGAAAGGGAAACTATTTTTATGCTACTTTTCATGTTTTTCTTTCACTTCCGTATTATGCGTTGCTTTCTGTTGGTGTACCACATGCAACTCCAATAAAATACAATAATGTTTGTTGTTGAAACATTAAAAAAATGTGAAAAACCTCAAGAAATATGATCACTTATACAAGGCACAGTGTATATTCCCCACATGATATGCCAACACCATTATCACATGTACAGTTTCTCACCAGGGAATCACAAGGGATTTTTTTTTATTCTGTACGAAGCATGACTGTGACGGAGAAGTATGATGCAACAATACTACCTCATGGGAAATTATTTTAAGTTCCATGTCAACTAAAAGTCTCAAGTCATGAGACATTTACATGTCAGCAGACTCAATGGAAGTCAACTTAAATTGGTCACATGATGAAGTGGGAGAAACTGGAGAAAGCCATGGTGAGTGACACATCACAGTGAATCAGCTTTCTTCTTTTTATTGTTCTTCACCCTGTTAGAGATGCATGAAAGACAAAACCAGCTTCAAAACTATTTCTTCTTAACATATCGTTTGGTATTTATGTGTGTAGTTGACTTGTCTAGTCGCTCCCTGTGATCAGATGAGTGGAAGCTGCTGATCTGTCCATTCTAAATGATTTTATTCAGCAAGGGGTAGACTGTCAGACCCATTATATCTTCTAGTGCATCTCATGAGTGCAGTTAGCCACGCTGTGCTCAGAACGCTTTCTTTCATCGTTTGAATCCTTCCGTTGCATGGTATTAATAGTGAGCACTTATTTATTATCTGTATGTCTAGCTGCTGCTGTTAGTATATGTATCTGTGGTGAAACTCAACCCGAATGCAGGGGTGTAATACATCATCTCTTTGCTGCACGTGCCCTGGGAGAGTCGTTTAGGAAGCTTAATCTGGAGTCTCTCTGCATCCTCTGCATTACTGTTTTCTGGCCATCTGTTTCACAGTGCTGTGGCTTTTTGTCTAGTCAGCACCGTGTCTCCCTACCAAAGACATTAGTGGATTAACAGTCTCTCACACAAGCTGTCCGCACATTATTCAAGGCTGTGGACGTGATGTTTCCAGAGCTATGAAAAATGCTGCCTTAGTGTGTGCTGACACAGAAAAAAATTTTAAAAATTGAAATAATTAATAGCACTGATGATATATATTCTCTTTAACCTCCTTAGAGATTCAATCAAAGTAGCGTTGGCTTGGAGTCAATTTGGACCGTCGGTGTACTCTTGTGTATTGCATACAAACAGCCTCATGGTGCTCTAACAATTCCCAAAGGTCTTCAGTGAGATTTAAATCTGTTAGTTTTAGAGGCTCTGTGAAATGGTGTCTTATCCTGCAGAATGGAAACCATTAGAAGATTAAAAAAGTGGAGTAGCATGAAGAATGGGCATTAGTAGCAATAATCCTCAGGTTGACTGTTGAGTGTTTAAATGACAGCAGGTTTCCAGTCTACAGCGTCCTCACATCCTGATGGAGCCATCCTTCATACTGTGAGGTCAGCAGAGAGATATCAACATAAGTGTTGCAAGAAAAATCAATACTCATCACATAAGGTGACGACCTGCAGCCTTCCATTGTTCAGTCCTGTTGAACTCACACGTAAGACTAATAGTGACGTTGTCAAATTGCAAACAAATCTGAGTTACTGTTGTTTTAACAATAGGAAACTGGTACTGAGTGTATTTGATCTTATCAAGTGGAAAAAAGTCATAGCACTGCGGAGGTGTCTTTTATTTTTGTCTCTCAAATGTTTGTTGTTGCGTGGGCACCATGCATTTAGCTTCCTTTTCACCTGACAAACAGGAAGGTGAGTGTGTGTCAGTGCACACCACAGGATGTAAGCTACTCATAATCATCTTTCCACTGAGTACAAATGTTTACCCTGTAAGACCACCTCTGTGACTATAAATAGCTTCTTTCTGTGTCACCACAAAAATCGTACATCAGACATACATGCACATGCTACAGCAGGGGAGTCAAACTCATTTTTGCTTTGGGTCAAATCAAGACCACGAACGCTCTGAAACGGCCGGTTGTGCCAGAATGTATTGATAAAACCTGCTCACCAACTATTAAAATATCTTTGAATTCTTAAAATTAAATAATATTATTGCACATCTTTTCAGTCCCTCCAGGATTTTGTGATACTGTTTGTGATTTTTTTTTTTTTGCAATAAAATTAAAGTGTTTGTGGGATTAATTTGGAAATATTTGCACTTATGATGGCAAAATGCGACTGTTTATTACTCTCTGAATAGATCATGGACCATAATCTGATATCAATTAAGGCTGAGACAGCTGTTTAGTACAAATAAGAAAGTTTTTGACAATTTTTGAGAAAAATATGAGACAAATTCTAAATTATGTATTATTGCAAAAAACCGTGGGGATTTGTTGATTTTAAGGGGAATTTCCAAAGTAATTGTCAAGAAACTGGAGGGACTGACTGATATAATTTGGCAGTAAACAAATAAAATCTGCATTGATTTGATTGATAACATAATATTTAAACACACTTAGCATTTAGTGTAGAATCTAGAGGGCCACATAAAAAGCTACGGCGGGCCGGATTTGGCCCACGGGCCTTGAGTTTGACACGTGTGCTAGAGGGTTTCTCAGATAACAGAAGGTTGTTCTGAGATTTGACCTGTATGAGGTCAAAGCATTAGCTGCAGTCCAGATAGTTCTTCAGCTCGTTAGCTCAGATAATAGACTTTAAATTTTGTTCATTTATGAATTACTGAAAGGTTTATCACAACAATACATTAAACATTTGCTGTTGTTGTGCCAACCTTGCAGACCGCTCAAATTTTCTGGTTCTGGTCTGCATCTCCAGAACCAGAACCAAACATGGAGAAGCAGCAATGAACTATACAAATGTACTATACAAAAAAAAAGATTGATTGATTGATTGATTGATTGATTGATTGATTGATTGATTGATTGATTGATTGATTGATTGATTGATTGATTGATCTGATTACAGAACAGATAGAGGTCTGTATCTGACCGAAGACAATGTATTTCATGACGAAGACGCTCAGGTCTGTCCGTTACATTCTTCAATTTAGAAAGGATTCTTCATCTCACAATCATCTGCAGTGGTTCCAAAGTCTCTAGAACAGAGCCAGTATTCTTAACTACCTTATTTATCCGCTTTTTTATACAGGATGATCTGTTGGGGAGCAAATGCCATCATCCACTTCTCCAACAGATGATGGCAAAAGAAGTTGTACTGCCCACAACAGATCGATAGACAATCTGGAGCATCTCGAGGTCAACACTGAAGAACCTGAGCTCAAGAAATACAGCCTTTTCTGTCCCTCCTTGTGTACAGCTTTACTGTAGAGTATTACTAAATAAATGGAAAGAAGTTGCAATACAACTATCCTGGAGAATAATATACAATTCAGTTATGCTGGAGAGGGGATTTGGGCATTTTCATAAATATTTATCTCTATAAATCAAGAAAACACTCAACTATAAAGAGAGCAGACTGGCAGGCAAAGAACAAAATTTAAGAAGCTCTGGTCTGGATAAAATGGGGAACCTTGACAGCTTATCAATTAACTTGAAATATAAACAAATAACAAATGCCTGCATCTGTAAATGAAGTATTTGTTAAGTAATTCGTTCATTTTTTTCTCCTGACGGACTTCCCATTTTATTGCTATAATTTGTATATAAATAAAGTCAATTGAATTACATCTAGGCTGGAACAAAGCGATCCCACAAAAAGGTTGATTGCTTCAATAAGGAAGCCCTGAAAAAGGTTTAAGGTGCATCTGAGATCATAACTGCTGTCTGAAAAGAATATGCCTCCTGAGAGAAGTGTATTTTACAGTGCTGTGGTCCAATAGTCAGCTGGGGAAGCTATAAATGTGAAACATCTATCTGGGAAATGTATGTGCTGCTCTGAACAATGCATTAGGATGTAGTGGGTCTAAATTAAAAGTCGTGGGAAGGGAAAGGTCATGATGAAACTCTTGTTCCTGAGAGGAAACCAGTGATGGATAAGTAACCCTCCTAAAGCATAACTTTTCCTGCATGCATTCATGTGGGCTGTGGGTTGCGGCCTTGGCTGCAGCTTAGGAGGAAAGAGCATTACAATAGTCTCTCTTTCTCTCTCTCTCTCTCATGCATAATACTGTGGAGTGGGCCGGAGAGAGAGGAAGCCCTTGAGAAAACAGAAGTTACTAATTAGGTAAAATTGTCCCAGAGCAGTTGGATGTCTGGCTGAATTCCTCCTCTCCCTGCTCTTTCCTTTCCTCTGCCTGCCTGTCTCCAGATGTTTGACTTCCTGCAGCTTTGACTTTGGTTTGAGTGTTGATTCATTTTCTGTTATCACAGCAGGAGACAATGGGGCTGATCATTAGTGAGAGTAAATAATGAGCCCAATCTCAAAAGACAGACACAAAGGTATGGCAGAAAATAGTAGGAGGGCATAAAAGTAATCAAAAAACAAATAACTTATTCATTTGACACAGTTCTTTTTTTCTTTTATGCAGATCAAAATTACCGTCCAAGTAGATTATACTGTTTCATTTTTTATGAATGTCCGTTTCTTTTTCAATAATTAGCACTTCATTTTAGACTAAACACTGTATAGTTGCTTTAGGTGCAGTTTTAGATCTTGTGCTATCTACACCAGTCATGCTCCACAACAAGCAGATTCAGCCAGTCATCACAATGATGCTGTTGGAAAATAGGAGGCTCCTCCCAAAGTGCGCCACTACACCACTAAATAGCTCTGGGAACCCACCAAAGAGGCCGCTGCCACCAAATTCCCCAGATTCAGTTCCAACCAAGCGGCAACAGGAAGCACCAAAACAATTCCAGTAATTCTGCAACCCACAGAACCCAGAGGAACCACTACCAGTGTCCCATGTGCCTGTCCCTGTAAGTGCCTGCAGAGAATAAAGCTGTTTGTGAGTAGCTTACAGAACCAAGCAACACAATAACATTTCTGTTGTTCCGCCATGTTTCTAGTATAAATTTCTTTATCGGTAAGTCCAGCTGCAATCAGGTGGGATGTGGGGACTGATCCTTAGCAAATAGTTTGCAAACCAAATTAAAACAACCATGATATAATATATTATTAATATATTGATTGATCTAAAGGTGTTAATCATTCTTTGCGTATCAACATTAGTGTCAATGACACCATGACGAAGCCTTGCGTCAAGCAGTGTTGTTAATAGAAACAGAATACACCAAAAACATGTGTTGCCTTTACGCAGATTTAACGTTGTGTAGCATCTCAGTCTTTATGCATTAGGTTTCTTAAAATGTCGCCCCACCCTGAGCAGCTATAATAACTTAAACTCTTCTGGGAAGGCTGACAGTCTTTTTCTCCCCTGGTAACTGAGCAAGAGGCGGGTTACACCATGAACAGTCCTGAAGTTTGACTACACCTTTTCACGTTTCTGTAAACCTCACTCGGGGAAAACGTTGTTACAGTGAGCAAGATGGGACTTTATTGAAGATAGTAAATGCATGTGTTAAGTTAGGTCTAAAAATAAGTAAGCAATGTTTAGGAGACTTGTTTTTATGATATAATAAAAGCAGCTTTATTCAGCTAGTTACGCTGGAACCCTGCAGAAACAGGGTTTTTTTGGATAAAATATGTGTCGTATATTTTATCCAAAATATACGACACATGGATGCCAGCATCCATGTGTCCATTTCTGGATGCCAGCATCCAGAAATGGATGCCACAGCATTTTGAACAAAATTGGGAAACTGGGAGTTGGTCTTGACAAATATCTAAGTGAATGATTTCAAAGGGATTTACTTACTCTTCACACGTTGAGCTTCTCTGACCCAATGGGATAATTTATACAATAAAATCTTATATCATCCTACCATTTGAAAAATAAAAAAGCTCGACTACATGCTAAAGAAAATTATCTCCGATAAATGACTTAACAAAACCACTCCATCCTCGTAAGTACAGACTGACTCAGAGAAATGTGCCCAGAAAGTTTCAGTCTGACATTCGGCTTTGTGTTCCTAATGGGAAGCAGAGGGAGACTTGTAAAAGGAAACACTTATTTCCTGTAGGACCGGAGAGTGACGTACATGAGAGTGAGCTTACTGCAGCTTCAGCGAGCCGGAATGTGACATCAGCAAACTGGATCCCGCATGAAGGATAAACCACACAACCGACACAAACACACACTCATAAACATCAGAGCCGTACCAAGACGTGGTTGAGGGTCAGTGGAACACAAACAGAGGAAGGGAACCGACTTCTTTAGGAGTGCCACCCACTTCGCCTCCTTGACTCATGCTCTTCATGGGTTTTATGGACGGCAACAGTGGTGATGGGGGGGAGAAACACGTGGTCCTCACAGGGAACATAATCACTTCAAGTGTTCTTAAATAAGTGCCTTGTATCTCAAAAGACTGAGGAGAGCGCTAACATGACCATCAGATGCACTTGAGAATACTTTTCAGCGTCAACCTTTTGTATTTCCATCCTCGGCAAAGCTATTAACGCAACATTATGAAATCACACACACACACACACACACACACACACACACACACACACACACACACACACACACACACACACACACACACACACAGGGCTTGCATTGATTGTAACCAGACGGAGAAAAGGTTTAGAGTAGATCCTGTGGGTAGAAGGGAACGGTTGGTAATTTGAATATATGAAAATATCACTGTCAGTGATTAAGCACAGCCGTTGACTGAAACAAGGATGTCATTAGATTTTGGATTAATGCGAAATCATCAGATTGGGAAGAAGGATGAAGGTCTGACAATATAGCTTAGATCACACAAATGAATGGAGATAGATCAGATAAAATTGGAAGTTGGATTGGACTTGTTTTGAAAATAGTCATGGACTTTCTTTACTAAATCAGGCAGACTTAATACATGGACTGTATGACGTTCTCTCGTAAACAGAGCCCTCCACATTTCTCAGTGAATATGTGCATCTCTTTTTGGTGCGTTAAGAAAAATAATTGTATTAGTGTTTCTTTTCATGTTTGTTTGGGAAAATTAAAAAAAGAAAATGAGGAAGACTTCAAGAGGAAGCCTTTTTCAAGAACAGCAGGCTGAGACAGTCACCACATTGCTGAAGGAAGTTTGGTGTACTGCCAACAAGGTGCAGAACACTATGTTAAATAGCTTAAGATGTTCTAACTCTGATGTTGCTATGGAGAATCTAAGGAATTCACTCCTTCATGAACTCTAGTAGAAAAGTCTCTTTTTTTTAACTAATAGTGTTTTAATGTACCTTAAGCATATATACACACCTAAATTAAATTCCTCATGCTACATTCAGTAACCCTCAGTGTGCTGTATTGTATTTTCTGTTGCAGGCTCATAGAACTTTATTAGTTATGGCAAAATGACCTTTTGAGTCCAGTAGCGGATGGGGATGCACTAACCTTTGCATTTGCGACCTTACGGCAAACAGATCACCAACAATTCAAACCAGTAAGTGTAACATCTTTGCTAAGATTTGGTACGTCGACTGACAGTTCCTTCACTTTTTGTTTTATTGAGACCAAACTAAAACAGATGGGTGTTTACAGAACATTTTAATATTTTTATTTCTACTCAGAGCTTTTTGTGAGCTTAATTAGTCAGTTTTCAATCTTCTAAAAGCTTGAGATCCTCCTTTTCCTTCTGCTGATAATGCGGCATGCTTCACAAGTTTCCACAACAACGTGAGCCTCTTACCCATGTCAATAACTGACAAGCATTTCCTTTCCTTATCTAGAGAAGTCATTCAGAACACATGACACTAATGATTAAAACAGATAATAACAAATGCTTTTGAGTTGCCCTTATTTTTATATTTGTTTCTTTTCACTTGATGATAAAAACCAGCCACATATGTAACCAAAATTCAAACAGGTCTTGCTGTTTCAAATGAGTTACCACTCATCCATACCTGCTGAGACCTATTCATACCATTCATAGTTACTGGTAATTTGGTCCTGGCTTTCCTGGAGCTGATGTATCTTCAACTAAAAATAGGCGTGTTAGTCACCCCTCTAATCTCTCCTGTTTTTTGTTACATTAAATATTCTTTTTGCTGTCTAGATTCTGTTGTTCACAACAATTGTCACACATTGTGAGATTGTCACAAATGTCACCAACTTGTATATTGTGCTCTAAATCGTATATGTAAACAAACACATTTACAATGTTTCTTCAGTAGCAATTTGTCATGCTTCCTATTGATTTTCTTGTTTTGTTTTCTTAATTGATGTATCATTTTGTGACAATGTGTCGACACTTTCTTTGCCCTTGCATATTATCTTCAAAAGTGACGACCAGAAAAACTTGAAAAACTGGTCTTCTTCCCGGCTTTGTTTGTTACTCATGGAGTCATGTCCTTTTTTGGACCTGTTACCCTTTTCTCATTTTCTCATTCAAAGTGGCTTTAAATGCAGCACATACTCTTAGGATACCTTTGTTTTACTCATAAAATGACATATATTTAGTTACTGCCGGAAAGCAGAATTTAAAAAATGTAGAAAAGTAAACAAGAAAATGCCTGAGGCGTAATCTGCTGATGTGAACTGCAATAGTTCCCGACTATTGGACGAGTTCTTTGAAGTGATCGCATCTCCAAGGAGACAAACAGAACAGTCCAATTGTACAATGAAACCTTGCTTCCAGGAGTCTGTACCAGAGATTTCAGCAAGTATGAGATTGTTAGACCTCCAAGGCTGCATTTCTGAACAGGCACATTTTAAACATTCTGATGAAGTTACAGTGCTGGGCATATTTGTATTTGTATTTGTAGGAACCCTTGGTGAAGGTCCGTAAAAACCTTAAAAAAATTCAAAGGTTTGGGTTAGAAAATTCCAAACTTTTTATCTCAAAACCTTGTTATTTGCTCACAGAAATAATAACAAGGCAGAGTTATTGGCACCTAGTTCTCATTAGATTGCAACATTCAACAGGGCTGCAGCAGTCAGGTATATTTGACATTTCCTCTTTCCACAATCTCTCAGTTGTGGAAAGAATTGTTCAGTCATTAGTCCTCTTCTCCTTCTCCTACGTTCCCCCCACATGTGATCTGTAGGATTTAGCATGAAAGACGGTTGATTTTATGTCTTGCAAAACCCTTTCTGGGTTGATTTGCCCAGGTGAGTAAGTTCATTTTCCTTCACACAAAGACCCATTTTCACTTCCCTGGCAGGGCCCAAAAAGATTTTTTTTTTCATGATGCCAAGTTACCATCAGTACTGAAAGCAGAAGACCTAAGCTTCACTGAACAGAGATGGTTGATACTCTGCCATTTACAATATTAATCCTTGGTTTCATGTCAGACCATATCTCAACTGGACTGTTTGTTGCTGCAACGCTACATATCAGCGAGGGATTTGAGCGTCCTATTAAATATTCTGGTATTTCAAAATAGGCTTGCCTACATTTGTTGTCTAAACCTTTTATTCATCTCTGGAAATGAATTGTAGATAAACACTAGAGGTTAGATGTCATTTAGTCTGAAAACACCCTTTCCTGATATTATCCCATTTGGCAAGAACAACCTCAAAGATGCATTTCTTACGAGCGATTGATCATTCAGACCAATCACTCTTCCAATCAATTTGAATTGAGGTTATTCCATGTGCTGCCTGGTTTTATGATAGAGAGGCTGCTGGCTTTAGTGACATTTTAAGGTGTTCTGCGTTTTTGGTGACTGCTTAGTTGGTCTCATTTTCCAGCAAATAGTGTTTTTTCTGCCATTATGAGCAGTTCACACTTTAAGGCACTTTAGCCATACATATGAAACCTTGGTCATTCATAAAGATGACTAGATTCAAGAAGTTTTAAATTACACAATATTGGAGAAAAAAATCATAATGAAAGGTAAAGTACAACTCAGAAGCAAAGTAAATAAATTTTCAATAAACTTTATTTTTGTCCCATTTTTCCCCCAAAACATGACATACAAAAAAAAGTGATCGGAATTGAACATTTCCTAGTGTCAATACCGCAACATTTACACAATAAATAAAAAAAAAAAAAGAACATGTATAAATTAAAAAATAAATAAAGACATTATGTGCCAAAAAAAATAAACTCTTCTGAATTGGCAGATGGCTTTCACAACACTGGGTGTTTTTGGGGAACACATGTAGGCAATACTTGCATTCCAGGTCACAGTTTTAAGGACACAACTCTGGATCAAGAAAGCAATGTAAACCAGAAGGATTACAGTACAGTACAACAGAATACAATGTTTTCTTTTTTCCCCATTGTGAATATTATTGGGCTATATATTTCTAACAGTTGTTCTAAAAGCTTATACCAGGTAGTGAGAGTGTAGTGCTATTGGATTTACTTTTGCTACTTGGCTCAAAGAGCAAAAGTAAACTCCGCCTTTAAAAACCCATCTGAAATCTTGCATGTAGCCAGCTTGACATTCATCAAAGGGTTGTTATTGCACTATACAGACATCCCTCAGAAAGGCACTTTTATCCAAACCTCCACACCCTCAGGTTCCCAAAGAACGCAGCCTCGTTTCCTGGCACTTGTGTAGAGGACACACATTCACCTATACTGCAAGTGAATTTAAAACTGAATTATTCTTTAAAACCGAAACCTTTAATATTTTTGTTAAAAACGAATAAAATTTAACATGTGTAAAAAAAAAAAAAAAATGTAGTCAAAGAAAATAAAGCAAATAAAAGTGTAAAACAGTGTTCGTCCCTGTAGCATGTTGTGTACCGCGTCAGTGAAATTTGAATTGAAAATAAAATAAAAAAGTGACATTGCAGCAAAAGAAGCAATGACTTAGTTTCGCCTTCATTTAATGAGCCTGAAAATATTGTGCGTGTGAGGTCCAGATCTTAAGTGATCTGTTGTTGGCTCATTTTCAGAAAAGAAAAAAAAAATAAATGAATGTGCGCCACATTCCATAAAGGCCAGAAGTCGACTGAGGGTAGGAGGTTCTCTCTCTCAAGTCAAACTATTAAATCCGAAAGCAACTCATCTTAAAAAAGAAAAAAAAAAAAAGGATCACAGTTGCAATCTACAGGGAGGGAGAACTTGCTGTTGAAATGCTTTTTTTGGAATTAAAACAGAGCCTCACCGCATTTCAACCACAAGATCAACCCTTTTCATTTGCAAGCAATTCGAACAGTTTTGTTTTAGTGTTTAGGAACCTTTGAGAAACCGTGCCTGCACAGTCAATCAGCTGAACGGCTGCAGGGTCATTGGTGCACAAAGATCCATCGAGAAGCAATGGTTCAGAGTGAGTAAAGGAGAGTTAAGTGGGTCTTCATGTACACGTTCCATCGTTTCAGACAAGGTACTAATCTCTTCTTTCAGGTATCAAAACCTTCCAGGTGGATACCTTTTCGAGGCAAAAACTGGTAGGCACAAACCCTTCGGGCAGACGCTTCTTTGGGTAACTTCACCGCCGCTCAATGTCATCAAGGTCATTCAAACCAATCACCCTGGCAACAGGAGTCCAGGAAAGATTGTCACTCAGTCGAATTGAGCAGATTTTCATCAGATAAAACCAGGCTTCACCTGCCCTCTGCACTGCCTTAACAAAAAAAAGTAAACAGACGAGCAAAGGCCAAGTAAGGGAAACAAAAAAAAAAAAAAAAAAAAAGTCAGTAACCGGTCTGGCAGCTTCTTAAGTATCTGCCACTCAGCCTGTGAGACCGAGAGCTCTGCCCTCAGGCGTCAGTGTGGTGTTGGAGCAGCTGGACCACATATCTGAGTCGGTGACGTAGCTCAGTGGTGCAGCCCATCTCGTTTAGCATGCTGAGGAGGTACGTGTACGAGACGCGCTCCCGGCTGATGTAGGTGAGCAGGTAGGCGTCGTCGGACGACTTGCACAGGATGATCTTTGTGTGGTCGGTGTAGAAGTTCACCTGGAAAGAAAGAGTGGAAAGCAGGATTTAAGCAAAGGCGAGACTAAAGCTTTTTAACGACTTGCTCCGTTTTAGAATCTTGTGAGCGTGCGCCAACCTGCAGGGTGCCATTGTTGAAGAGCATGACAAGAGCATGGTCGGTCTTGACCCACTGTAGCAGCAGAGGAGGCGGTCCGGAGCTTTGCTCCTCACAAGGAAGATCCCCACCCTGAGAGGAATAGAAATGTTTGGTTAGATCGTCTGCGACTCCATTCTGCTAGGCTTACTTTAATTATACAGCTACAGACAAAAGCTCCATACCTCCATCAGGTTCTGCTCCATGTAATTGGCCATGAGTACAACTATCTGCTTCTGGCTGCGAAGCTGCTCAGGTAGCGACTGGGTTGGGAATGTGAAGTGTTTGTTGTTGGTCAGGCAGTAGTGAACCGTCCTGTTGGGAAGGGAATTTTATTAGATAAAAATCTTTTTAAAAAGTCAACCTGGGTGTATTTAAGCATCATCTTGGTCACTTACTTGCGTTGGTCACAGAGGCTGAGATGCGTTCCCTCATTGAAGAGCACGCCGATGCTTTGGTTGGAGAGCTGGTATCCAAAACCATATTTGTTGGAGTAGTCGACCCATTTTGTGACCCAAAGGAAGGACTGAGGCCGGGACAAGCAGGGCGGGTTTCTAGTGGCTGGGGAGAAAGCGAAGGAGAAAAGATTGGGTTAAGAAACCTGTTGTTATTTAGAGTCCACAAGTCAGAGTCTAACCAACGCCATTAATGCAATAAAAGTTGCACAGCTTAAAAGGTGTTGAGATGCTTTAGTCAGCAGGTATTTCTAGGACTTAAATGGCTGAGGGCAAAGGAGGGAGAAAAAAAAAAGTCTGAGGGGAAACAAATTAGCTCAGACGAGCTCCTGTTTACGTTAATGATTTGGCATCACTACCCGACGCTTCACGTTACGGTAAGCAGCTTTTCGCTTCTTTGCTACAAATCGAATACCAAGCTTTCCAAACTCACCTGCAGGCATGGTGGCCAGGCAGTTCTTCAGCTCCTTCATGGCAGCTTCAGCCACAGCAGCAGGAGTCAGGACATCCTCACAGGCTGGTGGGGAAAGCAAGAAAATGCCCATTACAAAATAAGCAAGAAAAGTGGGAGAAATGTCAGAAAGTCAGACTTGAACAAAAACCTACGTTCGGTGCTGCTGGCCATGGTTCCCTTGAAGGAGCGGGAGATCGACTTCCTGGATTCCTCCTCAGCAGGAGTTTGTTCTAGAGGCACGGGACTGACCAGCTGATCAGCAGGAGAAGGTCCCTGAAAGGAAAACATCACGATTAATGACACATTCAGCATTAAAAAATATAATTAATAAAGATCACAGAGAATGAAGGAATAATCTCAGGTTAGAGAACGGCAACTGCAGACATGCTCTAGAACGAGAATGAGTCAATGCTTGCAAACTCTTCCAGCTCCTGCAGCAAATGTTGCAACATGTACTGCATCGTAAATGATTGGCACGTCATTGGCTACGGTTTTTTTTTTTTGCTTTAAGCTTGCAAATGCAATATGTAAAGAGGTGAAAACGGCTTCAACACGAAATGCCATTCGATCACGGTAATTTGTTTGGAATCATCTGTCACAGTTGAGATTAAAAAATTAAATAAATCAATAAATTCCGGTTAATCATTCCAAGTACATTGATCAAGGAAACATCCAAGTTCTTGGAACAAAACAATGTGGCTCTATAAATAGAAGCGGGACCAGTCAGTTTAGGGGATGGGCCAACTGAGCATCCTACTGCTGTGGCATTTAGTCTATAGTGGTAGATAACCATCTTTTCCAATGAGCACATCGTGTGCATAGTTTCTCACATAAAAGTGTTTAAACAGACCACAAAATTAGTTTCCTCCTTAATAATTTAAAGAAAAAACAAAAATCCCACATTAGCCCTCACAATAAGCATCTAGCACAAGTCGGCCGTGGCAAATTTCTTACTTAAACGCCTCTAACAGCTTATATGCAAATACCCAAAACTTTGTATGGTCACCTTGTGTTTACTCTCAATCATTTTTGGTGAGTACATTTCAAACAATTTTGAAAAAGAAACTTCCCTTCACATTAAAAGCAGTCTACTGTCCCCCACTTTAACACCATATGTAATGAGGTCTTAGCATGTGATACTGTGCCAGCTTTGAGTTTCAGCTGCCAGAACGACTTGCCAGTTCTTCTCCTTTTAATTAAACCAGGTTGCTATTTGCTTGGAAGAGCAAGGGAACATTTAAATCTGACACACAAGAAAAAAAAACAAAGGCAATAAGACGTACCTCATTGGCTCCCACTGTTTTGTAGCTTATCTGCCTGCTGATGGAACACTTAACGATGCCCGACACCAGCTTGGAAATGTCTTTGTCGTCTTTTTCCTCGCATGGAATCTTCTCTGCTGTGAAGAGAATGGCGGTTCTAATGAGCCACGGACCTTTGAAAGGCTTCAAGCCCAAAGCCTGAATGCAGTCCAGTAGGTTCATTAGCTTTTAAGGCTATATTTAAAACTGCTCAGTGACTGTGCCGCTTACCTTTTGCCTTTTTCTTGCCAAAGAAGCTCTTTGCCATTTTAGTGAAGAACTTCTTGGCAGGGCTTGGCGGATGGAGCTCTGGTACCATTACACAGCTGCTGGGAGGGAGTTTGTCAGGGGTGAAACCCTGAAAATTAAGAGAAAACGAGAAAAAAAAGCTTAATCTTTGTTACGGAACAACAAAGTCTCCAATCATGAGACGTTATTATGCAAACTGCAGCCGTGCTGGGAAATGACATACTTTGGAGAAGAACTCATGGTTGAGAATTTGATCCAGAGTTAGTCTGTCGCTGGGGTTTTTCTGCAAGATGCTAGAGATGAGTTTCTGTGCAGCCGGGGAGATTGTGGAGGGGAGAGTGTATCGAACTTCCTTTATACACTTGTACGTCTCTTTCAAGTCAAGCGTTTCAAAGGGAGGGTTGCCGCACATCAGCGTGTACCTACGAGGACCAAACCAGAGACGCCATTGGTCAGACTCGCGCCAAAATTACTTCGGTACACGAGGTCTAAACCAACTAAACCAAACTCACATGACGCAGCCGAGCGACCAGACGTCCGACTCCGTGCCGTGGCCCTGCCTGTTCAGCACCTCGGGGGCCAAGTAGTTTGGAGTTCCGCAGATGGTTCTGAGAAAACAGGTGCACGTTTGAGTACCGAGTAGAATTCAAAACAGTTTCTATTATGCAACGGTGACAAAGAACGAGCCGAAGTCTTTTGTTTTTTTCCTGCTACACTCATTCTGGTATGCCACAGGAAGATCTCAAAAGTACTGAAACTCTGATCCAAGCCGTGCATTCAACTGCCACTTGGAAACTGGTTCAGGCAGGTACTTGCAGGAGGAAAGCAGTGGGAGGAGGAAACTGCTTAGTAACTGATGTAATGGTTTTTAGGTTAAGCTGCTTTGAGCTAAAAAAAAAAAAAATTGCCAATTTGGTCTTGCCGGAAAAATTACTCAAATGCTCTCCAGATTATTTTTAGTATTCAATAATTTTGTTTTAAATCAAGCACTCACTTTTTCCTCTGTTCAACCGTCTCCAACTTGGCAGCGAGGCCAAAATCGCCAAGTCGCAACTCCATGTTCTCATTGATGAAGAAGTTGCCTGAAAAAGGGACAAACGCCTTTGTCAAGTCAGCATTCCACAGAGGACAAGCGCATGACTAACGCGGCACCAGATTCCTGGGATGCCTTATAGCGCAGTTTCATTCCCGTACCTAGTTTGAGGTCTCTGTGCAGGATCCCCCGGTTGTGGAGGTACTTCAGGCCGGAGATGATCTGTCTGAGATAATATCGCACCTCTGGCTCCGTCAGAGTGCGTCTCTCCTTCCAAATGTGTGCCAGGGACTAAAGAGACAAAGCGGCGAGAAGACAGTCAAACACTGCGCTCCTTCAAAAACACACATTCATTACAGTGTCTGTACTAGAGGTCAAAGTTCAGACAACTGCTTGCAAAGAATAGCAAGTTGGTCGTTTTCTTAACTCTCTGGGGCTTTTCAGTAAGTCGTTTGTCAAATATCTAAACTGTAGCTATGCTTTCATATTACTCAGTGCGATACAATTTTGTTAGACATTCAAATCCAACTTTGATGCATAATATACAGTATTCTTGTCAAGTTATTTTCTGATGGATTCAGAAAGTGCTGATGCTACTGGTGTTTTCCTCTCCCTCTCTTCAACTATACAACTCGGGTAACAAGTATAAATGAAAGATCTCAATCTAACAAAATTTGAAAAGCAAAATTGGAATTTGCCAGGAATTGATGAAGGTTTGAAGAAGAAGAAGAAAAAGAAAAAGAAAAGAGCAAAGGATTTGATTTAAGAAACTGCACCAAATCATTCCGGAGAATTCCAGCGTCTCACCTTCCGACTGCAGAGCTCCAGGAATATGTAGATGTTTTCATGGTCCTCAAAATAATGGGAGAATTTCACTACATGCTTGTGCGACAGGGACCTGTGCAGGTCGATCTCGTTGGTAATCTGGTGAAATGCAAAGACAGATGGGTTAGTGGACACGTTTCGGATAGATTCAAGATTATGCAATGGAGACTTGGCACGAGGAGACGCCTGTACCTTTTCCCTCTGGTGTGGTTTGGAGACCCTGCTCTGAGGAATCACCTTCACAGCATACATTTTGTTGTTGGACAGGTCTGTCATCTCATAGCATCGTGCAAAGCCACCCTTAGGAAAGCACAGTCACGGGTTAAAATGGTTGAAACCCGCAATGGTCATAAATAAATCAGCCTCCCTGGCAAAGCCCTTCAGCTGGGGATCAATAGCTTTGGACTGAGCAATTAAAGCGATTCGCCATCTGTAATTTAGCAGCTTCATAAAAAAACAAGGCCGATCTACTCAGTGGATCATTTCCGTACGCAAGTCGAGAGGCGCGTTTGGGTCCGAATCAGACAAATCGGGTGTTTAGTGCTGCATCTTCTCGATGCGATCATGTCTCCACGTGATGTGAAGGATGAAGCACAGCGCGCTGCTGCATTCATTAACCGTGAAAGTGACGGAGAGGTTTCCAGCTCTGCGGCAGGAGGACGGGGGGGGTGAGGGGTGGGGGGGGGAGCAGGGGGGGCGGAGGGGGTCTGGCTCACAGCCCCCCGCCGCAGCACATACATGACATGATGGAGCAACACGTTGAGGAAAATTTTTTTTTTTTTAAAATAAATAAAAACGCTTCTTTGTAGCGGAAATATTTCAGTATGACTAGGAGGAATGGGCCAAAAAAAAAAAGCCATATAAGGTCAAAGAAAACGCGAGGAATGTTCTGCTCAGTCATTCCAGAGATTGTTTTTTTTTTTTTCCCCCTCCAACACAAGGTGTTGCAAACAGCAGCTGGACACACCTTGCGTCTGATTCATTCATCAAAAAAAAAAAAAAAAATCCCGCACAGCAGGTGGAGGATATGCAGGTTAGATTTAACACTCACACCACGAGGTTCTCCCCTCTAAATCCTCCCCCCCCAATAACCAACATACATGGAAACATGGAACACACTTCACAGCGACTCCTAATCTGCGTCTCAGCTCATCATTTATTCAGCTTCTAGATGAATCTGTCGCGGACTGGCAGAACAGGACGACGGTCGGCTCTGCCTTACCTTGCCCAGAAGCTTCCCTTTACTGTAGGTCCTTCCCGTCTTGGGGTCCGTCACCACCTGAGCCAGCTCCGGTTTGCCGTGCTCGGGTTTGTTCCTGCTGTTCTTCGTCGCGGCGGAGGTCTGGTGGTGTCCGCGCTCCGGCACCGGCTTGAATAAATCCGCGTTCATGTTGTGGCACGAAATACGTTGCGCCGCGTTGTTAAAACAGCCGGAATCCATTAGACGTTGTCGGTGAAATGTTGTATCCAAATCCTTCCTCCCTGCGTATTTCTCAGAAAGAACTACTGATGCCGTAAGTTAACTCCGTCCGCTCCGGCTGTCTCCATCTGGCGTGTCTGGACGCGGAGCCGCTAGGCTTTATAGACGGCCGTGACGTCACGGAGACGGGTAGGGGCGGAGGGAAAGAGGAGGAGAAAGTCCAGATGATTTTCTCAGCTAGTCTCACTGAAATATGGATGCATGAGATATATGAATGAAACAGTACATAAAACAATAATCCACAACGGTTTTACAAGATCAGGTCTAAATTCAGATTTTAATCGTCATTTCAGCTTTTTCTATTTTTTTTGTAAATAATCTGACATTTTCTTACTTATCTTAAAATCCAATGTTAATTGACACATACGTTTGTGGACAAATCGTCAACATGTCAGAAAGTTTCTGAAATGCGATAAAAGACGCGAAAAGAGCCGCTCCTATTCCCAAACCTATAAAAACAACAGCATCGCGTAAACTGGTTCATAAAAAGCCCAGAATTCCCCGGAGTCAGAATCCGACAAATTCTACAGAAGGCTGCCACCTGCTGGAGAAAACGTGCAAAGAGGAAATGTTCTCTATTCATAAATGTAAGGGTTTGGAAATAAAGCAAATAGAATATGAATGCTAAAGAAACGACGCATCCCTTTATGTAGCATAATAGGCACAAACTGATGAACACGGAAGAGGGTTCAAGTGTTATCTTTGTTGCATGTTATGACATGAACACAAAACAAACAACAGTACAGCAAAATCCAAAGAGCAAAAGTAAGATGTACAACTGTATATTTTGGAAAAGTGAGCAGTTAGTCAAAATCTACACATTTAATGGAAACTATTCAAAAAGAGCAAAATGTAAATAATGAAATGAGGAATTACATTGTTTTATTTCAGTTGCAAAAGAAATTAACATAACATTCTAACAAGCAGAATTATGTTTTTAGAGATATGACTTCCTCCATGGATGGCTTTATTTATAGGAAAACTGAGGTGTGACTTTGGCACATTATAAGCCTGTCATCCTCTGAAGAAATGGACACAGACTACACTACCCACAATTTACTCCTGGAGTGTTGGGAAATCTTAAAACAAACAATAATGACAGATCAATGAGTGAAGGGCGCCATCTGCTGGATGTAGCTTTTCTTTACAATAGTGATATTTATTTATTAGAGCAAATTTTTTACTGGCCTAAAAAAAAAATCATACAGAAGATCAGTTTATTGAAGGACTGTATAATATTCTCTAATGACATGAGCTCTACTTTTTAATATTTATGTCATGCACTCTTGATCTTTAAAGCTCTAATTTGGTCACACTGCAGAATGAAAGGAATATTTAGAAGTCCATCATATCATCCCCTTTTTTCTTCTTGTCTTGCGACTCTGTCCAGGCTTTGTTGATAGTTCTCTTCATCTCATCGTCTCCATCGTCATAAATCTTCTTCAACATGCTCATGAGGCCATCGCTGGGGTCTGCGCTCTCATCCATAGAGGGTTTGCTGTTGAGATAAAGCAGGAAATTATTGTAATTTCTATTCTATAACATATGTGTGGTTCTGCTGCTCACGTCTTTGTTGAGGATGAGAGTAGGTAATGGCAGATAAGTGGCACCGATATATTTGGTAATTTATCTAAATGTCTACAAAGTAAAAATTAGATGTGAAATTGTACAATTGTAGAATTGCCAAAGAGAAGTCTTCATTTACCATATTTTTCCACATTTCATCAAATACAAACACCAATATTGGAGTTTTATGCGAACGACCAACACAAAAGTCATGCATAACAGTGGAGCAGAAGTAATAAAAATTCTGAAGAGGTTTGCCGTTGTATTCAGCACGAGTCAATGGACATCTTCAAGTCTTTCAGGTGTGTCTCTCCCAACTTTGCAAATGGCTTGAATAGTTAAAAGATTGTTGTTTTAACTATATTCATATTGCACTGCAGTATCTCACAAGCTACCGTAATTCATCATGACCTCGATTTCTGCCTAAACAACAACAAAAAATCCTTAACTTAAAGTCTACCGATACATTTTGAACTTACTCCTTCTCTTTTGACTGTTTCTCCACTGCTGTAAGGCACTCCCACTTCTTCGTTGTCTGCTTTTTTAGCATAATCAACAACATGTCTGTTTTAACCTGAAAGAAACAAAATGAAGCTTCATGTTATGCAAGAATCCCCAAAGATAAAAATATGGTGCAAAAACAAAAGTTGTTCTAAGCAACCCTGTTCATTTGAAATGGTATACAACAATACAACATACAACAATGCAGGAGTTTTCAGCACAAACTAGCTGTTTAATTTCTAGTATGCTGGATAATAGAAGGTACACCAGATAAATTGGCAGGCTTTTACGTGTAGGACAGAAGAAAAAGAATCAATTGCTCCAAAAAAAATACCTGGATAGGAAAATATGCATATCTTTGTATTTCTAGTTTCACTGACCTTTTTGTAGCTGTCCTTTTCATCGATCGGATGCAGCAGGTTAAGAACAGTCATCTGATGATTTTTACCATTTAGGTCTTTAATTAGCACCGAAAATGACCTGCAAGAGAAACAATAAGAAATTGTAACTAGAGGTGCGCCGATCAATCGGTCACCGATCATAATCGGCCGATTTTCGTGAAATCGGTGATTATCGGGATCGGCCGATCATAGGCTCTGTTACCGATCCCGATCACCTGCAT
>CAEGAF010003256.1:0-35088 GCA_903067075.1 Micropoecilia bifurca
AAATGTAGATGAAATTGCCTGAAGATTAAGTTACTCCATTTGGCTCAACATTTTGTTTTTTTTGTGTTATATACAAACACCTAAAAATCTTTAAAAAAAAAAAAAAAAAAAAAAAAGGTTATCTAAGATCGAGCTGGATTAAATCTACATATGCAATATGATTTCACACAATGTGCAGTTTAAAGAAAAAAAATATGTCTGTAGCACTTGATATAAACTGATAGCCCTGTCAGGTCTTCTACGTACAAAGAGGTTTTGTTGATGCACCATGGATGAGTAAATTAGTGCACATTTAGTAAACTGTCTTACACAGTTCTGCAGCTGAAAGTACGTAATTAAGCTAAGAGCCAGAGGTGCCTCTGAGTTATGTTGGCATGAGATTGTGACTATAATCTGCTGATGGTTTTCTTTAACAGTAAACATTTCATTTTATAGATTTATTTGAATAGAAATGTGCTTTTTTTGTGTGTTAAATCTCAAAACTATAGTATAATAAATTGTCTATTCATTTTGTTATGCCCCATCCACAAAAAAGGGTTTACCTCTAAAACAGAGTGTAAAAGGAGAGCATTCGTAAGAAAATCTGTTCATGGTTAATCTGGAGGTGCTGCAGAGGTCTTAAGCTCAGGTGGGAGAATCTTTTGACAAGACAACTATTGTTCTCTCAGTGTGCAGTCCACAAATGTGGCATTTACAAAAGAGTGACAAGAAAAAAATGTATTGTCAAAGGAAATCAACTAGTAGACCCATTTGGATTGTGAACAAGCCATTGAGGAAAAATGGCAAACATGTGGAAAAAGGTTTTTTGGTCGAGCAAAATGTTGCCTTTTCACCTTTTGTGAGGCAGAAAAAGAATGCTGCACATTACCCGAAGCAAACAGTAAAACATGGCAGTGGGGATATTTTTCTTCAGCAGCAGGGAAACTGCTCAGAGGTCTTCATTTTTTTGGCAAGAAATCCTGTTTGGTGCTGCAAAAGACTTAAAACTGGAAGCGAAGGTTATTTACAAAGAAGAATAAAAACACCAAGCTTACAGTCAGAGTTTCTGTTTAATTGTTTTGATTAAAGTATATTCATCAATAGCATTTTTAAAGATCAAAAATGGTATTATTAAAAAAAATGTGTAAATAATTGTAAATTTAAAGATGAGAATGTGAGATTTAAGTGTCATGAAATGTGGAAATAATTTAATTTTATCTGTTTGGATGTTTAAATGTTTATACGTTGATGAGAATGAGAGGGGCAGAAAATCATAAGATCTTGTATCTGCTACATGTTACTTTTCGAACAGATAATGTAAAATTGCATCCCAGTTGGGCACAATAATTTGTTTTATTTTTCCTTCTTGCTTTTACTATTGTCTGTCCAAAATAAATAAATATGTTAAATTGTCTTAATCAAAGTCTAGATCAAAATAAAATCAAAAATTTGATCACAATATTTGAAAACTGATGTTTGCGGATACTCACATCCAATCTGACGGAGTGTGATCTATGTGGCGAAGAAGCGTAGTTGAAGTGTCAGTCTCCGAAAGTAAATCAGCAATAGAGACACATTTGTAGCTGGAATTGCAGCAAAAGAAAATTTTACAAAATATGTAATCAGGAGAATAAATGCAAATGCCCATCAAATGATTCTGTTAAGGCAGACCGTCTAGTCGGCACAAGCAAAGAGTTAAAATCTGACTTGTTCTGACATAAAGATTCAGACACAGTCAGCATTTAAAGCAGAAGTTTTAAGTGTGAATAACCAAACTCTTACTACCCAATAGTGTTTTTTTCACAATTTAAACAGTTTTATTTTATCTTTCACCTAAAAACTTGGCTCCCTTTCCATCATGCTCATGTTCTCAGATTTGTGTCAACAGACAGGATATCTCAATGGTAAATGGACTTCATTTGTATAGCGTTTTATAAAGTCCAAGGACTCCAAAACACTTTACACTACTTTCACTCATTTATTCATCCATTCATTCACCCATTCACTTGCTAATGTAGTTGAGCTCCTGGAGTGTAGCCTCAGCTGCCCTGGAGCAGACTGGCAGAGTCACAACACTTTCCAAAAAAATTATTTCAGTTCAATCATTGATTCTAGTTATCAAACAGTTTGAATAATTTTGATACATTCTGTGTTTTCCATTGGGCTGTGGTGCATCGTTAGAGTCCTATTTATTCAATTAATAATGCAGTCTGCAGGATCATCAGAAGAGCTGATCAAATATGGATCCATCAATCTGACTTTCATCTCAGCTCCTGCAGACATGACGTCTGCATGGACCAATGCAGCGAGAATCTCTCAAATAAGTGGATGTTTGAAAATTGTTTTAGACTAGAGATTCACAGAATAAAGCAAAGGAAAAATGAATTTATATGCGTCTACATGAATACTTTGCAGTCAGTGCAGTCTGAGAGTAGATTCAGAGATGTAAGAGATTTATAAGCAAACATGAGTAAAATAAATGCAAACAACCTTAGCAGGGAGAGTAAATGTGTGCAAACATCAAAAACATTCTCACCCTGAAAAACCTTGCAGCTGATTGAAGATAGGTAGAGATTTTTATTCAAGATCAAGACGTAGTGTATAATCGCCCTACAAAAATGCAAACATAAATGCATATTCATTTTGGCACAAAGTAAATATATGTGAAAAAAAATATTCAAAATTGACTGCATTTACAAACTTGTTTCCTCCGTCTGCATCATACACATCGGTCCATCTCCTCCCTTCCCTTTCTCAGACCGGCATGACTATTATTGTTAAATCCAGTCTCCCATATTTGACTTGCTAATTTCTGCTCCCCCGCTGAAAAGAAAAAGAAAACAGCACCGAAAACAAAAGGCGGATAATTATAGCCTGCTGCTTGGCTTAGCCAGAGATGAAGGACCCCAGTTCTGTACCAGACCACTGACCTCTGAATGAGCCTGTGAGCCTGCAGGTGGGAAACAGCGACAAGGACGTCCAGCGTGATGTAACTCTGCTTTCATTAAACTAACCTTGTCGGACTACTTTTGTATCCAAAATCTGTGCACAGTTGTTCAAAATAGGTTCTTGTTGTTGGGCGCTTGTGGAAAGCTGATCATAATTTGCTGATAACACAGTAATTTGTTCTGCAGACATCAAAATGAACAACCACCCATGAATACTTGACCCAACAAAAATGACTTCAACTACTAAACTAATTTAAAAAAAAAAAAAAAAAAAAAAGGGGGGCTGGGGGGCATCGTCCAAAAACATAGTTCAAAATTAAAAAAGAAAAATCTATTTGAGTTTTCCTCATCACCTCAGTGCTCTTCCTCCATTGCAGGACTATTTGCTGTGGAATCGCCTTGGAGCCACATTAGCGAACGGAGACCGGAGCGAAGAGGCGGTGGAGGCCTACACGCGAGCCCTCGAGCTGCATCCAGGCTTCATCAGGTCCCGCTACAACCTGGGCATCAGCTGCATCAACCTGGGGGCCCACAGGTGAGTCACCTCAGGCCGTGTGACAGAACAAACGAACATGTCCTGGTTTTATGCAGTGGAGCACATACAACATGCAACATGTAAGAATAACATAAGATTACACTTTTCTCACTTTTGCTCCTTGGAGATAATCTTACTTTTTCCTCAATTTCTAATTGGCTAAATGTCTACATTCTTAAACACTTTTTCTAGACAAATTAACAAGATTTACAATAACAAAATGTAAAAAATATGGATACATGTTTCTTCAGAAACGCAGGATCACAAATTCTCAATCAACTACAGATAAATAAGCCTGCAACTACCAGCATTAAACCATCTTAATTATGACTACAAGTTTTGACAATGTTTGATAAGATAATGACTGTCATAAATTGTACCATGATGATAAAATTGATTGTCTCTGAGTATTTAATGGATATTCCAGTGACATCTCTCCAAAACGTTACATTTATTTTAATAACAACAGAAAGGTTCAGTCAGCCACGTTTCAGTTCCTGCAAGCAAGGTTGACTGAATCACTTTTGAAAGCAAGTGAGTGTTTTATAGTTTTGACGTGGAGATGTACACAACTGACTAAAAATGAGAAACCATTCTCATGGATGAAAATGTAATGCTCTTTGGAACCAAATTTCAGCCATAGAAAAAAAATATATTATCTTTTGAGAAGCTGTAAAACACATTTGATTAACCACAGCTTAGATTTAGCTACTAAATAGTTAATTGTCTTTAGTATGATTACTGTTCTTATTTATTTTTCTTAGAAACGAGCAGCACCGTTACTCGCCAAGCAATCAGGCAGGAGCTGAACAAACTGTTTCCAGGATTATAGCAAAGAAAAAGCCAAACACTTGGCTTGGTGAGGAGAAGCAGTGACCTTTAGCATTTTGAGAGCAATTTATCTTCATGGTGCGAAGCTGCAAATAACACTCCACAAAGGTTGAGCGCCTGCTTAAACCATCGGTAACAATCAGAGTTTAGATCTTTTGTCCTTCACTGAGCTGAGTTATATGTATTTTAATATGTGTTGTTCAAACCTGACGAATCCTAGTACAGCAACAAATGGCCAGTTTTAGAAATGGAGTTAAGCTGCAAGTGCTAAAACTCTGACATTTTGTCAGACATTTTGACATATAGTAAGGTCTGAACTTTTTTTCCTGTTAATATTAAGACATAAAAACAGAATTAAAATGAAATAAAATACCAGCAGAGAACAACAGAAACGTATAAATATGGAGAAAAGCGAATGTCATGCTATCCACATAATCCTGTCTGAAACAAAACGGCTGGTAAGTCAAAGTTTGTATGCACAACCTCGCAAAACCATTGATTTCCTTTGATTTCTGTTAGACTTCAATATATTTAATGTTGTTTTATATAACTAAATAATATTTTACTGCATCTACAGCTGTAAGGTTCATTGCTGTATGTCCCTCCAAGGTTTCCATGTCTAGAGAGTGATTTTGCTCATCCTACTTTGAAAAATAGATCTTGCTCGTTATGATCTATTTAATGAGATTAGCTTACTCTTTTCTCAACTTAGAGAGAAGAGTAAGTTCTGACCTTTGTCTGGGCCAAGCCAAGGCAAAAATACAGCTGGGTCAAACTTATTCTGCTGCAGCTCCTTCTGAAAGTTGAGGATCTACCGATGTTGTCCAGCCTCTATGCTCCTGCTGAATAATAGCAGTTCCATAGCATGACGCCACCTCTGCTATGTTGCATCGTGGGAATGGTGTGCTCAAGATTATCTTGGACCGGAAAATAAACTTTTGATCTCAAGTGAACGGAGCAGCTTCTTGTTGCAAAACAAAAACAAGACTTTATATTGCTTTGTTTCAACAATGTGTTTTTTTCTTTCCATTGAACCATGAGTTTTTCGTAGAACTGCTACTGTAGTTCTTGATCTTTGTGAAACTGTTTATCAAAAAAAATTTCCCTAACAAATTTCTGAGATCTTCTCAGAACTATTTATGCAGAGATGAAATAAGGTAAATTTTAAAGGTAGCAGCTGATTCTGTTATATGTCGGGCTGTTAGAAGAAAGAGGGTTGAATGCAAACTTTTACATTTGCATAAAATGTGGAAAATTTTAAGGCAAATTAATATTTTATGCAAGGCACCATATATTGTTATTCATATAACTAATCTCAGAGACCTGCTTTTGATCATGCTAGTGTGACAAGCTACAGATCGCATCCTATTTAAACAATAGAAACACTGAGAGAGTTTCATTTTGGATATTTATTTCTAACTTATTCAAAAAATATAACAAACCAGACATAAACTTTAACAGTTTACACTGCGCAAAGTGACTTGTCCGTTTTGTTTCCCCAGGGAGGCAGCCAGTAACTTCCTGACGGCTTTAAGTCTCCAGAGGAAAAGCCAGAGCGGTCAGCAGTCCCATCAGGTGATGTCCGGCAACATCTGGGCAGCTCTGAGGATAGCTTTATCTATGATGGACCAACCCGAACTTTTCCAGGCTGCAAACATTGGCGATCTGGATCTCCTGATGAGGGCCTTTAACTTGGACTTTTGAGTAATCGACGGAGTGAGCTCTGTCATTTGTTCTCTGATCTCTGGCCAGAAGCCAAAAGCCCAAAGTGCACACGGTTGGAGTTAACACACCGGCGTGTGTGTTTAGTTTCTGCATATCAAAATGAACTGAAAAGGTCAAACCCCGTCATGTCCTTCTTGCCCTAAATTTCTTGAGAGCAGTTCGGAGGGTCGCTTCGTCCAGGGGTTCGGATGGACTGCTTAGCGATGGAATTTGCACTGCAATTTGTGATTTCCCTAAAGAGCACAAGGACGGGCAAAGATTTTATGAGCAATGCCTTAGAGGACGCATCAATTAAAAACTGACTCATGCAGTGGAACAGAGGTGAGCCAGGAGTGACAGCCAGATTTAAGACTCCCACAGAGGAACCCACCCTCACAAGCCATTTGCAGCAGAAAAGATGAGGTTTTGAGAGGAAGATCTGTTGACTCAGGACAGCCTCTCCTCCTCTCTGACGGATGGATCCAGTGAGCCGAACAATAAAGGCTGCACCTTGTAACCCCGGAGCTCTATATTGTCTTCCTGGCTTCATCTCCCTCTCTGTCAATGGAGACTTATTACTCTGCATCAAAAAGGAAAAAAAAAGAAAAAAACACAACAAACATTTTCAGAAATGGAGAGATTAGCATACTTATAGACGTTTTCCCTTTGCACTTTTAGATGACTTCCTCTATGGAATGCGCAACCCAGGTTGTAAAGCCTTACTGAGATGCATGTGTCCAACATTATTTATTTACACTATTTTTATGGCGACAAGGAACAAAATATATCGAAGCCATTTTCAGACCGGTTTAAATTTCTTAACATAAGTGCTGTTCTTAGAACCTGTACAACTTCTGATTTGGTAATCTCAGTTCAGTTGTTTATATATTTATGCAGCTCGTATGTAATATTTGTTGCTTTAATGCTGACTCGCTGGAGGGATCAACACAGTGAGCGGGTAATATTGATTTGAATCGTGGTTTGTTTGTTTTTTTACCTTTCTCAGAGGAAAAAGTGGTTATATTTCTAATAATGTCTCGTCTCAGAGGCCCCTACAAAGAAACACGCCTAATTTTTATTTATGCTGACTGTATTCATTTCAATACAGCATACTAACATTAGATTAAAAGATGTGTATTTGCAAGCCAGGACCCAAGACAGCAGCTTGATGAATTTCCTTAATGTAGTCATTTGTATCTTTGCTGCTCCTTCTCCGGCAGCAAAGCTCATTCATTTAATTAAATCAGCCATCATGCATGATTTCAATATTTATAGAGGCTTCCTGAGAGTTGCACACATTTCCTATAAAAGGAAAAACAGATTTCATAAATAAATAAATGCTATTCAGAAGATCATTATACATTATAAAATGCACTGGTGCTCCTGCTTAAGATAAACCCTTTGCAGCACCTCTAAATATTTCTTATGATTTTCATTTGTCAGCTTCCTTCTAGTCACAGTTTGAAAGCCACTGTGAGTTTAACGCCATGCAGCTTGCCGTGCGGCGGCAGCGGCAGAGTGAATGATAGATTATCTGCTGCGCGGTACAACTCACTTTGGTCTTTATCGGTCGTGTCCACAGTCCGGCTGTGCTGCAGAAAGCTTTTTCTCTTTTTTTTTTTTCCTTCTTCTTATTGTCAGCTCCTATGCAAAAGGTCATGTTTCATGTTTGTCCCCATCTGCCTCAGTGGAGTAAAGGGAAGTGTTGATTCTGTGTTTTGAATGAATGCTATCAGCGGGAACCAGAGACCTGAACCAGAACCATTCATCTTCCTAACAGTGCAGCTGGGATGACACACTCTGTGTTAGGAGGAGTGTTTTATCAGGCGGCTGGGGGAGAACAAACAGAAACCAGCTGAAGTTCGGCATTGACACTGTATGAATCTGCGACCTAATAATGCATCTGTGGCTGCAGCTGCACACATCAAATTCACAGCTGTAGACATTTTCTTTTTCTTCTGTCAGCTCACTTTTCTCTTTGCATAAGTATTCACACTTGTCACAAACATTTGCTTATATACAAACAAAATTGTGTATCTTTTTGAAGAGAAAGAGAACTGATGGATCATTTTTTACAAATTCGAATAAAAAAAAAATGCAACATGCATTTGTCTTCACGCCCCAGAAGTAATTTCAGTAAAAAATCCCTTTTTACAAAGATTGCAGTTGTAAGTCTTTTGGGCTTTTCTTTACCAGCTTTGAAAAGTTGCTAATTAGTTGGGTCATCAGTAGCATTTTTTAAGTCATGCCTCAGTTGATGCTGGCATAGACTTTGACAGGGTCATTCAAATTCATAAATGCTCTGAGCAAATCCTTCCATGGTATCTTTGGTGGTAGGTTTTGCAGTTTTGTTATTTTTTTTTTATGATTGTCTTGTATTTGGGTTCCATTTACTCTGAAGAAGCATCAACATCTCCTGATCTTAAGTCTGTCTTTCAGTGCAACTGGCTTGTTTCCACTTGTTCAAAAAGACCAGTGCAACATATGAATAGAGTCTCCAATCTGAGCGGTGAATCTCCTCTGCAGTCACGTTGGTCACCATGGCTGCTTTTCTGATCAATGCTCTCCCTTTAAAGCCGATGTGTTTTCGTGTGCCTGAATTGTTTTGCAGCTGGGTCAAATAATTCCCCATGAGATGTTCAAATCGTGGGATGTTGCTCAAAAACCTCACCCTACTTTTAACTTATTTGATGCGTTGCTTCGTCTCTAGGATGCCGTTTGTTCACTAATGTTCTGTTACAAACCTCGAGGCCTTCATGGAACAGATGAATTAATATAGAGAAGCTACACACAGGTGAACTGGAACAAGCAAATATGTGGCATAGGGTATTAGCAAAAATGGAGTTATGTCGTGTTGTTTTTATTTGTGAAAACAACAAAAAACATTTATTATTTCCATTTGACTTCACTCTCATGCAGAACATTGTGTTTGTTGTCTGTCATATATAATTTGCGTACAATTTGATGAAGCTTGTGGCTGTACTGCAACTATTCCCAAAGATATTTATAACGTGAGTTTCTGTTAAAAAGCAGCCACCTTCGACAAGATGTTCAGTGGCCAAAAACTCTTTTAAGAGAAAATCACTTGAGTTGGACATCATTTGCTCACAGTGACATTTGCATTGCAATTGAAAATGAAACAAAATTGTTTCGTTTCAAAGAGGCATATGAAATTCAGGTTGAATGTTTTATACTTTGCTAAAGTAGATTCTGGAAAGGCCTTACAGAAAATTAGGGGGCAAATTTATTCCTAACTTTATGTTCGCAGAGGTTAGTACTCTTTTGGCAAGTTCAGTTTAGTTATACTTAGAAACTCATTGTGTTTTTATATATATTTGAATATATATTATATATATTTGAAATACCTACTAATTTAGGAGTAAAGATGGAGTTTCTCAACAGTTTCTGAAGCACCAACTCTTGTTCATTTTGTTTTAATTTAATTAATGTGTAATCTCTTTTTCATCCCAAACCCAAATTATTCACAACAACTAAACTCCCCTTCAACAACCAGCAATGTAAACATTTTGCTTTAATTATAGCTTTTCCTCATCAACACAGTGAAATCAACATGAGAAGCATTTTTTTCTCAGCGCTTCGTTGCCCCAGTTTGGTTCAGCTTAGCTATAAAACAAAGGCAACATTCTGGCATTTTGAGCGTTTTTTTCCAGGTTAGAGCTAATTGGATTTTTAATTATACAAGCATGGAATTACAACCAAATGCATCGTGCAAATTGAAACATCCTGTAAAATTAATTCAATTTACTATTTTTTTTTAAAGCTCAGTCAATTAATGTATTGACTTGTAAGTTACTTTGTTATGAGATTAAGTTAAATACTAGCGATGGTCAACGGATGCTAGCTGCAGAAATGTTTCTACTCAAATCAAAAATATACATTTACAGTCATTTGTTATTTTAAGTCAAACAGAAATGTCCCAAGAACACAACCATGTTAGTGAGATGTGTGTGCACAAGTGTTTCTGTCTGCAGACGTTGTGTTTGGCTGTCTCTCTGTCTTCATCGTCTTTTTTGTAATAGCTTTACTTACTTTTAGAAAAGGAAAATATGTTCTTTGTAATCATTTTATAGACACAACTTGTTTCCATTTGTCCTCTTTCTCAGCAGAACTGTAGAAAAACACCAAGTTTGGGAATTCTGTTCATTTTTCAGTTCACATCTTGGGCCTTCACTTTTTTATTCTGTAACTTTAAAACAAAAAACAAATGGAGAAAGCTTCAAGCTCTGCCCTTAAAGTCAAGATTTTTTTGTAGAATTAGGTACCTCCTCAGGTGAGCCGAAGTAGCTTAGCGCATGCTTCTGAGAAACATCATGAGGAGATAGCATGTTAATTATGGCAGAGAATTATACCTTCATTTTAATGCATGTAGGTGCTTGCTTTTGCTGTCACTAATATATGTAACATTTAGGCATATGAAGAGGCTCCCTTGCAATATTTCTACAATGTACTGCAACCTTAGCATTGAACAATTACCTATATATTCAGTATTTATTCAACACATGGTATGTTTTATGGCATAAAAGAAGAAGTGCAGAGCTGACGCAGAATAATGAGGATACAAAAACCATTTTCATAAAAAATCTAGGCTTAGATCATTTCCCTGCAGCAGTAGGTGATCATAGTTAATCCAATTAAATTTTTAAACTGCACAAGCATATAATTGATGTAGTGAACCCAACCTATAAAACTTTGCTTTTTGCCTCCGTTGCTTTCTTATCTTGCCATGTTTGTTGCTGTATCTAAAAACCCTTTTTGCTTTTATATGTTGCTTTCTCTGTGACCTCTTTTAGTGTAGTGGAAGCGCATCAGGATGATTACTAAATTACTACTGCTTTTTATTTTTATTTTTCCTACTTATCTCTTGATTGTGGAAGCCAATTCCTGCCTCTCTGATGAAAAAACAAGTAAACTTGTATCTCGTTATACTGAAATGCCTTGAATTGGCTCTGTGGCATTATAAAGAGAAGAGTGAAACAAATTTGGCTTAATATAAAGAAATTCATGTTGCAACATCGTGAATTTATACTTCAGAAGTGATTTTATAAATCTAGTAATCCTTCCAGTTTTGGAAGGATCCCACAATGTAAAATAAAAACTGAATGGTAACCAGTTTGGCTGAGAAAAAAATAATAATGATGAGATAGAAGTTTTTGTTTGTTTTTTCAAAGCGACAGAAATGGGCGTATTAGCTCGTCACTCCCTGTGGGAATAAAAGTTCAATTCTCTGCACCAATCTGTCACTGCCGCCAAGTGGCCAAATAATTATTAGCTGATTTTGATCAGAAAATAGGCCATACCATTTAGCTGTTGGAGCCACTTGAACCATTCTGCATGTTGTAGCATAGCATCACTAACATTATCTTGTTGAAATAAGTAAGTAGCATTTATGTCAAATTTGTAGCACTAGTGCCTATGTGTGTCATATATGGCATATCTTAGTTGCAATGCTCATGTGAAAGATTTTTTTTATTTATTTTTATTTTTTTACCTGTACTAAATCTTTCTGGCATTTCTTTGTTTAGCTGAAAATTAAATTACACTTTACGATACCAGATGAGCAAGAAGCCACCAGTTGGAAAAACAAGGCAGATATGCAATAGTGTGCCAGGGATTAGGGATTTAAAATTGTTGTACTAAATGTAAACTAAAACCACAAATCAATTTACTACAGATATTTGAAATAATTTTACATTCTCACATTTACAGCTATAATCATTGTTGCTTATTCTACTTAAGATATTTAATAACACTTCTAAACACATCTGTCTATTCTTTTCACAGAAAGAACAAAAGTTCACACATGTAACTAGAGCGAATTTAAATATCATGACATTTAACAAAAACCACCTACTTTAAGAAAGCATTACCTTTATTAAATAATGCTTTTTCTCATCGTTTTTCTTTATTCTATATTTTATTAAGGCTCAAATGCATTTTGTGTCTCCATAGATGTAAAGAGTCTGTATTTTACAGATGTAATAATGTATTTGCTGGTTTTGTTGCGATGTAACTTTAAAGCATTTAAAAACGACTTAAAGCTGCCTGTAGGCCGGAGCTCATGAACGTCATTAACTTGTGCTGTTACTTTGTTGCAACATGTACAGTGATGGTTTGCTTTAGCGAATTTAATTGAAGCATCACATTTGAATAAAAACTATATTTTGATGATTGAAACTAGAAATGATATACTTTGTATACATGCATCCATATATTAAACCACTTACTATAATGCTTGTTACTGAACTTGTATAACCACAAGGAAAGCATTAGCACCTTTAACAAAGTATGGAAGTAATCTTTTAAAATAAACTATTGTTATATATTTTCTGCTTGTCTGTCTTCTTTGGGATGCCTCAGGAATTTGTTCTCAGGCTACTTTTATCTAACAACATTTCATATCCGGCTATCGGTCTGAATGTCCTCCAGCTAAATGCAGAACAGACAGAAATCATGTCAAGTTAGAAAGCAACAACAAAGTTTTGATAGACTAACATCTGAGTTTCAATAAAATAAAAAAAAATATATATATAAAAACAAAAACTGCCTAGTACCATTTCAATAACATCACCAGAATATATGATTTCTTTAAGAAACAAGACTAAAAAACCTGGTTCAAGCTTTTCAGTTTGTTAATCAAATTGTGCATAGACTGTAGAGATCACTAAATAATCTCTGGTAACACTTTATTTGAAGGAGTGTGTATAAGACTGACATGGCACCATCATAAACATGACAACAGTCATGAAGATGAAGGAGTTCTCATCAATGTTTACAACTTTTGTCATAAAGTCTCCTTCGGTAAACACTTATAATGCAAATTTGACAATTTTAATGAATGCTTAATGCAACTTTTAATGCAACTTTGCATTAAAGTCTCATTTTCTGAATACTTCATAACAACAGTCGTAAACATTAAAGAAGAGTCCTTCATGTTTCAAATAAAGCATTACCTAATCTCTTAGGCAGCAGCAGTTTATTCAAAATGCTGCAGCCAGAGTCCTGACCGACACTAGAAAATTGGATGACATTATCCAATCCTTGAATTGCTGCACTGGTTTGCCATCAGTCAAATGGCTGGAGTTATTTGCCTAAATATAGTTTTATTTTTTATGTGGTTATGTTATCTTTGATTCATGTTCTTAATGTGTTTTTTTTATTCTTATTTTTAATTTGAATTTCCTTATTTGAAATGAGTTTACAAGTAAAACTGCCCTGGTTTAAAATGAAAAGAAGGTGTTTCAACAAATGTGGAGTTTATTAAATTACCCAAACATCATAAAGTAAACAGTGCCACTGGATATGCTGTATGGTATTCATGTACACTAAAGCCACATTTGGGTCAACAGCTACATTACAAAAGCAAAATTATTCCACAAATAAAAACTAAGGTAGTGGCACAGATCTTTTTGCAAAAAGGCAGCAGGGAGAAAAAACAACATGTTTGGCATTTATGGAAGTGGAAAAAAATAGGATAAAATCTGCAAAAGTACTATTGTACAATCCAAATAACTACATGTTGACCTTTAGTGCACATGCTGAATATGAAACTTTTTCTTGTAACAAATTGAATAAGAAGACAAGAAAGGAGTGAGCAGAGGAAAAGCTGAAACGAGACAAGAATAAAAAATAAATAAATACAAATAACTATCCAGGAAACAGGAGGGTCAGCGAAAAGACAAACTTCAGAGCACGGTGGGACACATTTATAACTGACCACAGCTGAGCGAGACAACAACCTCATCAGTCACCCGCTGATGAAGAGCAGCAGAAATGCAGGACTTGCATAGAAACTTTGAGTAATATTTCCTGCTGCATAGATGAGAAACACAGCAGCAGTTTCATTGAGAAGTGGAGATTTGATACGAGTTGAGATTTGTCCAGGGAGGTTTAGGCACAATATCGTTAAAGAGGAGCACAGTGAAAATTACGTTTATCCCATAAATTGAGTATTAGTTGAAATAATCTGTAAAGACAGAATAGAAACAGCCTTCAGGTGATTATGAGTGAAACAAGTGTTTTTGTTCCTATTCCGTCATCTTCTAGCTAAAAATTGCATTTTTGTTGCTGTTCTTGCTCAAACTACTTTGTTTTCTTTTTTACAAAACACTATCAGTGGTTAGTTGGCATCCATTTTTACATGGGAACCATTATGTCAACAGTTAAATGTAAAGATGGACTTGAGCTTTGGAGGACAAAAAAAACCCCCAGTCAAAACCCACAGATGTCAAAGTGAAGTTCTGCAAAGCAAGAAGAATAAAATTAGGCCTTCCATACCCTAAATACTGAATTATCTTTTTCTATTCAGGATCAATTTGAGAGTAAACTTTTAATTCTCAAGACCTCCAGCTGCAGGAGCCACAGAGTTTCTGCTAAGCATGTCAGTGCACAAAACAAATGGCCAATGCTTTGAAATATTTGCATTGTCTTTTGCTTGGATGCATAAAACTAAACCAATTTCTATTCCAGTCCAAACTAAAGAACAAACCATAGTGGGCCGGTATGAGATTCTGCTGGTTTGAGAAGGTCGTGGTAAAACGCCATGGCTTCACTGCATCCATGTGTTTAAAATAACAACACACAAAATTATTCCCACTGCTGCTAAAATAAATTACACTGATTTATCGTTAAATTATTTACTGTCATTTTGATTCACAGCAAATTAAATGTAAAAAATGCCCCTTCAATCTAGTTTTTAAGTGCTTATTGCACAATATATACCTTCTAAGCTGTTCTGCTCTTTAGACTCTCTAAAAGTATAACAAGATGATATTAGTTGGAAACTGACCTTTTGAAACCTTGATGTATAAATCCCATCACTACCAGCCAGCGCATCCTGAATGTTGAAGACAGCCTATTTAGATTCAAATGAGTTGAATGATTTTTGCTGGTTTATGGGTTTTCAAGAGGAGCTTCTGTCCACAATGAGCACCATAGAGATTTATATTCGGCAACGCAAAAAGCATGTGCAGCGTTTGCACTGCGGAGGAGACACAGATCAGTGTGCAGCCTTCATCCCGGATTTAGTCGCAGTGCATATTTCTCCAGACGTGCTGCTCTGGAGTCTGGACAAAGGTTCAATAAATAACAACAAGAGTCCTGCAAATTGGCAACAACTCAACGAAAACATTCGTTTCACCTTTTTGGGTCACAGTCTGAATCTGTCGGGGTGATAAAGAAGCCAAACTGCTGCAGGTGCAGCTGGGTTCACGTTTGCAGAGGAAGCAAATATTTTGCAATTTGGGCAAAAACTGTCTAAAAAGTTCAGGACTGAGAACTTTTATATGAGATATAGTTGCAGCGCTGACCTAATATGCATTTAAACAGGCTTATACATGCTCCAATTGGGCATTCACAATATTAAATACTGTCACGGTTTAAGGAATAATTTAACTTCACTACTGGGTGAATAGACATGTTATTCCACTTCTTGTGCAGAACTTTTTTTTTATTATTTAAAAGTGCTTTTTGGGTGGTTTTGGAAGTCAGTCAGCGCAGAAAGAAACAAAAACGTCTTGTTTCTGGGGCAGTTTTTAGCTGTAATACAGCAAATAATTCTGTGTATTTACAGTCGTCTAGATAACATTTTAACCTTCCTTGTGCTTTCCTGAATCTGGAAGCTTAAAAGGTGTTTGGGGTGTTCCCTCAACGTCCAGAGTTACCCCACAGTGAATGAATGGGACACACATTGTATTTCCTGGCAAAATGAAAAACCGCCAACAGCACAGACATCACTTATGTTTTGTTGCAGAATCTGAGCATTTGTGGAACGGAAGTGTAGCACTGCCATCTAAGCTCACATTTATAAAATGTAGCGGTGTGAAAGTACAGCACAGCAGCTGAAGGCAGTGAGGAGGAACAACCTGATTTGATATGTTGCATCGTTTTGTTTCCAGACCACTCCAGAAGTACAAATTGCACGCATCCCTCTGTACTTTTTTTTCCCCCTGTCCGTCTCTCCCAACATAAACAATGAAATATACATTCAAAGCACAACAAATGCACAGAAAATAAGCACAGGGCTTTCTTTTGGGTCATTATTCCTAATTACTCCTGTATGAGATGAGGATAAGGCAAGAAGCTGGTCTGTGAGGTTTCTTCCATCGTTTCTGCTGTGGCTGTTGTTGCAGGTGTCTGCCAGTCTTTCTGGGTAAAAGACTGAAGCTATTTAAAGACTGCAGGGAGGAGGGAGGCAGCGATTTTAACTGCTCGAGAGGCGACGGTAAAAGTAGATGTAGCCCAAGTCCTTTGGAGGCCTTTCTGATAAACACACCTTGTGGTCGTTGTAGATCACCCACCTGGATGAAGAGGAGCAAAGATTATTCATTATACATACAGTTCGGAGCCACGAATACCACGGGATTAAATAGAATACATTGAAAAAGTGAACAGACTTTGTCTCATTTTTTGTGAGACAGGTTGCTACTGACCTTCCCTCTTTTTTGATGTGACAGACATAATGTCCAGACATTGTGGAGGCTCCCATGTGGCTGATGATGGCAAACACCTCATATCCTTAAGTGAAGAAAAGCCACAAACATGATAAGAAATGTCAGGAAAATTATCACATTACTCCTACTATGCCAGAAAGCTTTTGCAGAATTTTACCAAAAAAAAAAAAAATCTGCTGAATGTGCTGAAGATTTCTTAAAAGATGCTTAAAAAGTCCAAAATCTGTTGACCTTTTCTTCACAGAAAAAACAAACGCAGTAAGTGTGAAGCGCTTACGTCCTGGTCCATCTTTGACTCTCGGGCCTGACGTTTCTCTGTCTGGGGACAGCGTGGAGTCACTATGCGAGTTCATGTTGGAAAAGGCGTTGTCGTTGGGCTCCGTGTCCGCCATGTCAGAGAGCCCGTCGCTCTCCTCCTCCTCTGGGTGGGTGAAGATCCAGTCGAGCGCTCGCTCAAGATTATTATTCTAGAAAAATCATAAAAGGAAGCCAAGCTAAGAAAAAAGAAAACTGATATCAAGCTGTCTTTTTGTTAGCCAGTTTCATCGTCGCTGCAAACGAAACTGGTCATTTGATGCAGATTTTTCTGCTCGGAAACTGAGCAGAAAGTGTAAGTATTCACGGAGGGGTTTGAACCAGCAACTCTCTGGCCACAGGACCAATTCCTCCCTCCTGAACCACGTACTACTCTTACAAAGAGCTGCAATCTTAGAGCATGCTACAGAAACCAGGATTAGAAATGCTGACTCTTCTAGTTGAGCAATCTTTCACTAGAGAAGTGGGAGGCTTATACTGTGACAAACTTCCCCCTGTTTGTTTTGAATCCAAAGGTGTGACAGGTGGGGAATGAGAGTCTGGGGAACGCATGTGGCGACGGCTTGGCTGATGGCATCTGTTTTTATCCCTCAGAGAGGTCTATAGGTCAGATAAACGTGCCTCACGCTCAATATGGTCCAACAACAAACCAGCAGTGAGACCCCTCGCTGTTTCACGCCTCCCTCTGTCCCTCCATTCCTCCCTCCCTCCCTCCCTCAGGAGGAATATGCATTCTTTGTTTTCTCTCCACTTCAACAGCAGCAGCAGCAGCAGCAGCAGCAAGTTCTGTGGCTTTACTAATGATAAACAAGAAAGCCCGGCATCTATTTTTGCTTCCTACCAGCCGTCTGCGGGGCTATTTTTGCTGAGAGGGGCAGTTTGAAATATGAAACATGAAATGTGAGAATCAGAGGCCATTTGGAGGCTGGAGGAACTTGGAAATGGAGGTGGCATTCTCTTTGACCCATAACAGAAGTAAAAACATTGAATTTACTCCACGCCATTTGTGAATTTATGAACTGCTTTACCAGTCGTCCGACGTTTTCGTGCTGTCCTCAACCAGAGGTGAGGGGAGGGGGGTATTTGTGTGATGCAGAGACCATTTGTAAACACCATGTAGACCAGACATCTTTAATCACTCTGACATGTAGGGCCGAATAAATCCGCACCTTGGAAAGTGAACAAGTAGGGCAGCCAGAGCCTTTTATGACTTACAGAGTTCGCTTTTCATCGACTCGCTCTGTCTTCGCCCTCTTTTCAAATGCCACTTCACTTCCTGCCCTCCTCCTGCCTCTTCCCTTTAACCTAAGCTCCAGTTTCTTTTAAGTTTCTGGAAAGTGTTTCCTTGTCGTACCAAGCAGTTGTTACAGATGTGCTTTTAGCCCTTCGTTTCCCTGAGACACTAGGCACACGGTGTAGGCGTTCCCTTTTCCATCCTCTCTCTTGCTCAAGTCTGACTATTTCCACTTTCTTTCAAACTATCAACAGTCTGCTTCAGAAGCAGACAAAGGGCCATCCACCTAAGATTTCTCCTCTTTAAGCAGGTCAGACGTGACGGCCGTGTCTGCCCACGCTGAGACAGCTCAGCTCTGTGCGTTTCCAGCTAAAATAACTCACTTTTCACATCACACTGCAGAGATGTGCAGAGCTGATGGTCACAGCACAAAGGACTTACAGCGGTAATGGCAGAGGAAAGTGGTTCTACAAAGTATTGTCAACTGAAGGCAGAATACATACTTGAAACATTTTATAGATTTTTTATTCTCAAAAATATTTTTTTGGTCTATCACACAATATCCCTTTAAAATACATTCAAGTTTGCATTTGTAACATGAGGGAAAAAATGGATACAAAAGCTTTTCTAATGCCCTTGTTCAGATCTAGCAAACTGTGGCTAAGAATACCGTCATCGGTCTCTATGAGGTTTGTTGGCAAGCATTAGTCCAATATGCACAGAGAAAGAGTGTATTATTTAAGTCCAGTAGGAGCAAATGAAGGAAAAGAAACACAGTGAGCAGATGACTGACCGTGGCTTTGAGAGCGCGGATGCTGTGATTGCGAGGAAAGCCCATCGAGGTGAGGATGGCGATGCTCTCCTCAGGAGGCAGGTTGTCCAGTGGCGTCACCCCCATGGGGCTGTCACTGGTAGAGGGAAGAGGATCCATCATTGAGGGCAAAGTGAGAGGTTCAGCAAAGTCTGCAAACACAGAGGAAGATCATTTTTTAAAAAAAAGAAAAATTGAGAGTATTTATTACTACTGGGAAAACATAGAAATAACACTTCAAGTCCTTGATAAAAGCCAGCCAGTTTTACAGACCTGTGATTTATTTGAAGGAGGAGTAAAATAAAGACAAAGACGATAAAGGAAGGTGGATAAAACGTATCAGGAGGTAACAGTGGGAGAATAACCTGCTGTGTTGTGAATCTGATGACAAATTAACCAGACAGCACATTCAAAATGTGTGCATAAAACTGAGGTAACTGCGCTCTCATGCATTATGATGGCATGTGAAACAAAAACATAAGGCATGTCATTGCAATTTTCAATGCAATTATATGCAATGCCTGTGCATCTGGGCTGCACAGTGGCACAGTTGCTAACAACTGGAAGCCAGGAAGTCAGAGAGACCCTACGCATTCACACAGTCCAAAAACATGATTGGTAGGTTAATTGGTCTCTCTAAATTGACTTTAAGTCTGAGTGTGTGCAAGATTGTTTGCCCTCCGTGATTAACTGGCAGCCTGTCCAGGTTGTACGCTGCCTCTTGCTCATTGACTGGCAGAGATGGGCACCAGTCCTGCAAAACAAGCAGGTGTAGAAGCTGGATAGATGGAGATTTCATGCTGTACATTTTCCTAATGTTAATGCGGCTCTTAGAGGCACCCTTTTTTTTCATGCCACTGTGACCCTTTGGTTGTTGTGCTTGTGTGTTGCTTGGAAAGCAATCTGCAAAATGCTCTAGTGGTTATATTTTTATATCAAATTATTTGTGAGGGAAAAGGCAGAGATTTGGCCCACCTGGAATAATGTGGTAACACCATTTCAGATTTAACCCCGGGGGGAAAAAATCATGGTTTCCAGGTCTTTTAAGCCAAATTAAATTCCACCACAATATCCTTCAACCCCAAAACAAGGACACTTCTTATAGATACTCTTGAACTGGTATTAGACAGAGCCTCTATTATAGTCATTCCCATAAATGAAAATGCAGAACATTATCTTCCAGGACCATTTTCCATCTCAGCCTTGCAGTCCTGCATTCATACCAGCAATAAGTTGTTTTTATTCAAATGAAAATGGGCGTCTTCAAGATGTTATCAGTAGAGCTGAGTCAGGTAACCATACTTTAACGGCCCACTGTAAACATGCTTCAATATTTTCCAAAAACTAATTCAGGAACTAATCAAATATAACAGACTGACCTTGGCTGCATGCAGCTCTTATAAGAAGAGAATAGACTGTCTAAAAGCAAAACGGTCAACTGTAGAGAAAGACTGGATTAGCTCTTTTTGTTAACAAGCTTACCTCTCCAGATAGACTATGTGTTCCTGAAATATCTCAACCTGGTTTTTAAATTGCTCTTAAACAGGAACACAAAGTGCCCACTTCACTCTTCTCCCTGCTTCACGTCTGATGACGTGTTCGACATACAAGTAATAATTAAATTCTTACCCAAAATAAATGAATATCACATGTGCTTATAGTACCAGAAGAAACCTATTTTATATATAAACAACAAATATTTACAAAGAAATGTTTTTATTAGTTTATAAGATTATGCAATACTAAATTGGTTAAGTTCACCACACAGAGAAAGACTCCATCTCTCCACTTTTTCACTGTTTCTAAAACGTTTCCATGAACAAATTAAATTGTATTCAAAAATAGTGCATTTAATGTCAGCAGCCCTCAGCGTTCCTATAATAAATTAATAAGACCAAATGCATTAGGAGCAGTGCATTTTCTTTTCCAGAGGACGTTAGGTCTAAATTTACAAAAAGTAAGGAAACGTAAGTGTCTGCTATTTTTCTTGACAAACTTGGACATTTACTCTATAAACTGAAAAATGCTAGAAGATGAAGATTTCTGTGACTCACTGAACCATCATTTAGTTGTCTCTGAGGATTTGGTCATCCTCTCCAAAATGTTGGTCAAGAACTTGGATGCTGCTCGCCTACTGATGCTCTTGCATTGTCTTGAAACATCCATTTTGGCAAAATTTTTTCTTCAGGTATAAGGCAACATGTATCATGATGTTTTCAAACTGATCCACAATATGTGCAAAAGAAGAAAAAAAACCTCCTCAACATCACAATCTGGAGAAAAGAAATCCCCTAGATCCAAAAATAACAATCTTGTGTGTGGAAATAAAAGTTAATGTGGTTAAGTATCTTGTTAACTAAAAGGTTTTCAGGCTCTAAAACGTGCAACTTTCTTCTGGCAAAACGTCTAGAAGAATCTGAAGTAATAATGGTGAGAAAATGGCTAATCAACAAGAAGAAAGTTGAGCAAAAATAAAACTTGATGAAGCACACTTGAACAGCTGATCCTGCTGATATTACAGCATCTGAATGCAGCCATTTTGCAGATGCATTAGTCCCATTTAAAGACTAACTGGCAGGAGGCTGCTCTAATTTCCATCCACTGTACAAAGGCTCTTTACATCCAGCAAGGGAAATAAAAAGTGACACGTCGACGCCTTGAGGGAACAGCTTCAGTGCTGAGCAGCTCAGATACTCTGGGTCGATTTCCACCAAGTTTTTGTTGAGGATCAGTGATATACAGACAAGCACAGACAAACACTTGCAGCCCAAAAGTGGAGACTGTCTGTTCTATATATACAGAGAAGAAAAATATTATATGTGACGTGTCTATCAGTTCAAATTACCTCTGTGCTGAAAAGGTCCCTAATAAATAAAGTCCTGCCTTTTTTCTGCTCCCCTCTGTACCCTCTGAAAGCCTGTAGTCCCTGTTTCAAATTACTGCACGGTAACTTTAAACACAATTTTAGATGCATTTGCATTTTCCCTTCAATACCAACTCAAAACTTACAGAGAAATATTTTGCAGGCTTTTGATGTTGTGATTCCTTATCTAATTTTGATGGTTTGCGATTAGTTTTTCCACATATTTCCTGGCAACAGACTGTACAAACACTTGATTTCTTGAGTGACTTTCAAAATTGGATGTTCATAGACCCCACAATTTGAGCATAAAATCAAATGTTATGTTATTAGTCATCTGTGTTCCATCACTAAATGTGCATTTCATTAACAGAAGAGTAAAATCTACAAAAGGATGGATAAGGCAGAGCCTTAATTCTAAGACATAAGATAGCTTATAAAAATCTATCTACTGCCCTTTGAAAATTTGTAGCATTTTATTTCTCTACATGCTCCAATGTTGTATGTTTTTATGATTTTTAAACCCCTTAAAAATCCTATTTTCTGAAGATTGGTGAACAGTCTACATGTCTATATTTGTCTACATGTTTCTCATGCCATTTTTACAAGATATTTAATATATGATATGGGTTTGGTGCAATTGAAATATTGTCAAAGTTGTAAGATTCAATAGTTAATCGCTACATTTGCTGGTTAATGTTTGATAGTCGCTGATTTGTCAAAAAAAGTTTTTAGTTAAAACAGCTTAAACAAAATTAGCAGGAAAAACAAAATCATTTTTATAAAGTCAAAAATAAAACTAAATTTCTTGTTTTTGTGTTTATGTATTTTTTTTAATTGACATGCTACCTTTAGAAAGATTCCCTCTTAAATGTCTCATATATGAGCAATAATATTTAGGCCCACTAACTTTTGAAATATGTCAAAAGGCGTTTTAAAAACTGCCGTCAGCCTAAAGGAGTTTGCTCAGTTTCTGTCAAACTCTCCCTCTCAGCACCATGCTGCCATGCTCTGTGAGGCAATGCTGCCTTACCAGGCTCCTCCATGTGGGCTATGATCCAGTTGAAGGCCATCTCTGGGCCCATGTTTCCTGTGTAGTACACCGCCTTCCTGCAGGCCTCCAGCGGAAAACCCATCTCTGCCAGCTGCATAACGGCGCCTTCATCTATCTCCGGAGCTGCGGTCGAAATAAGCCAACATCAACAACGCCTTGGCATACACTCACCGATTCAGCAGTAACAGTAACCCTCTCTCTCTCTCTCTGTGGGACTCATTAGACAAAAGGACCAGAGGAGAATCGGGTCCGGCGAGGCATCTCTGTCCAGGTAAGATTTATCAGAGAGAGAAATGAGCCTGACTAAAATAAGCAGAGCTACATTCAAAAAAAGTTAAGTTTGCCTGAAAGTACAGCGCACTTGCAGCACCTGCTCAGGTAGTGGAGGCATCATTCATCACAGCTGTCTAAAGGAAAATACACTTTCCAAAGCAATAACTTACATGCATCTAACACATTTGTTCAAAGAGTGTGACTCAAAAGAGAAATAAATACTCACAGTCAGTTGAGTTCATGGAGTTATCTGGAGAAAAGGAGGAGAATGATTGCTTAGAGGTAGCAGCACAGAGCGAGATCAATAATCACAAGTTGTCCTTTTTGTTTCAGCTCAGAAGATGCTACAGGAAGAGTAAAGCTTTAAAGGATTTACAGATGTTGCCTAAACGCCTCACATCCATAATGTTGTGTGCGCTTATCACATACACCTCTCCTCACTGCTTTAAACACTGCAAAAACACAAAATCTTAGCAGGTAATTTTGGTCTAGTTTCTAATGCAAATATCTTAATACACCTATAATAAGACAAATTAACTTAAAAGTAACCTTTCAGTATATGCTTGTTACATATAAGCTTGTACACGTATTAGGTAAATAATTCCTTACTATTGATAGAACACTAGTTCCAGTGGCCAATTTTAAGCTGAGGTGATTTTTAATCAAAATATTATTTCCTAAAACCAACAAAACCAAAGCATTTTGTGATGAGAAACAAATATGCTCAAATTCGGATGCAATATTGCAATGTGCATTATTTTGTGTGATTTGTGCTCATTCACTCCAGAGAAAGTATTTACATCAACAGTCATTTGTACAGTAAAGTACATACACTCAATAGTTTTTAGGCCTCTAAGGAATAACAGGTCCTTCAACTAATTTCATGCATAGATTCCCTGAGGTTTAGCTCAGGCCAGCTTGGTGACCAGCTAACTCTGCTAATGGTTATCAGAACAGGCATTGGTACCGTTAGCACTTTTTGGCTGGTCCTCCTGGAAAATGAACTCATGCTCTCTTCTAATGAAAAAGCCTTATGGAGATGCAGAAGTGCTCTAAAGTGCCCTGGTTGATTGTTCTGCTGACTTTGAAAAAAACCCAGTGGACCAGCGCCAGCACATCAGATGGCTCCCTGAATCATGACTGGATGTAGAAACCTCACTCTGGACCTCAAACAGCTCGTCTTATGTGCCTCTCCGCTCTTCCTCCAGGCTCTCAGACCTTTTATAGTGAAATATAAAATGTACTTTCATGTGCCTTTTTCCTCTTAGCTCAGGCAGAACTTCAGCTGTAGTCCAAATTACCTTAATCTTCTTCCAAACTTTTCAAAAGACTTTGCTTCAAAATCCTCTCAAGGATGTGGTTAACATTTACGCTTTTGTAGCTTTTTCCTTTTTTTCATTCACTCAGCTTTCCATTAATATCCTAACATGCATCAATCTGAACAGCCAGTTTCTTTAGCAATGACCTTTTGTGACTTGTGGAAGGTATTGATAACTTAAGCTGGCAGTCTTTCCAATAATTATGTGGCCCTTCACATGACCATAATGCAAAATTTTCACGAACTTTCTATTTTTAACCAATGTTCTTGGTCAAAAGTGTGACTTTTAAAGAAACAGAATTTGGGGTTTTTGTTAGATGAAAATAATGATTACATTATCACAATAAATACAACAATAAACACTTAAAAATGATAAATCTATTTAATCGTATATTGAGTTTCATTTTTCGAAACTAAATTATTGAAATAAAATAACTTTTCATCATAAGTCATATTTTCTTGTTTTAACTCATTAAAAGAAATTAAGATTCCCAAGCCACGTACAAAAAGAACATTGTTGTTCTGTTGCCATCTTCATGTGTAAATAAATTGTTTTTTACATATTGTAATCTATACAAGTAGAAAACATTTTCCTTTAAAAAAGGAACCGTTGTGCCTTTATCCTCTGCTACACTTTAATTTAGTCACAAATAAAATATTAGTTGTAACAAAACAGTTTACATATTTTTTCTTGTGGCTTATTTTCATATTTAAATGCAAAAAGAGAAAAGAAAAGCTGAACTCAGAAATCAATATCTGAAGTGTGTGCTTCCATTAGTTTGATGTATCAAACAAAAAATATTGAAGCAAAACAACTAATTTCTGTTTTTCTCCCCCTAAAGGGTCTGAAATATTTTAGCACACAACTGATTAACAGACTGATGAGCAATATTGTGGTTCAGTAAGGCTACAAGAAAACACATTTGTGGGCTGCGGTGTAATCAGTAGGAAGCATCGATGCATTTGGAGACAAAAGGGTGACCAATCATTCATCACTGCCAACTCCAGCCAGATGGGATAACGAACCAGCGGTTCATTGGCAGCAAATAAAAATTCAAGATATTAATATGATATAAGCAAATGTAGGAGCACATTCAGAAACAGCAAGTTATTTGCCTCTTTTCATTTCATGGTTTTAATCAGATTAAATACAAGAAAAATGTTATTTTAACCTTGCAGAGGAAGTAACATTGAAATAAACTTAATCAAATGAGAAAAATGTTTTACAAGTGTGGTCACCATGTTTGTGGTCCTGTTGTCAAATTGCGAGACTTGTTTCTGAATATGCAACCATTGAATTGTAAATTTGGTCAATGTGAAACAATTAAAAGGCATATAAATATTGGCAAAAATTAAGGTTAAAAGTATTTTGTGTTTTAAATCCAGCTTGGTAACTTAAAGTGCTAGAGGAATTGTGGTTTGTCCAAATGTACACATTTTCTTTTTGAATTCTGTGATTGGTCACAATCAGTGCAATGCATGATGAGTGAGCCAAAATGTGCACTTATACATGTGATGGCTTTTATACACATTCTGTTTGTACAGAGCTGTGAATAAGATATTCATTTCTTCTGTTTTTGTTTTTTGTCATAAATATAGTTCAGATCAAACTAGTTTGGAGAAACATAATCTGTTTAAAAACATAAAGCCTGGCTCAAACCACTTAATTTATGAAGGGGAAAAAATTATCTAACATTCTTTGGAGAAGACTACTAATAAATAGGTTTAAATATTCCTGGCAATGAATCTCCAATTAGGTGTTCCAAAAAATGCCCACAGATAGATCCTAAAAGAAGGATACTTTTTCTTTTCTTAGACATTTTACAACATTAGAAACATTGATTAAGAAGAACAGAACATTTTGGCACAGTTTTGTGCCCAAACATAATGACCAAAGTAATATGTTTAATAGATTCTGAGTCCAATTCAGCTGTTCAGTGCTGAAATATTTAGGCCCACTCAAATTGGTCTGTTTTTGTCCTCCACATTTCTTTACTGAGATGTAGTAGCCTAAATATATACTTTTAATATTCTGGTTGTGTTCTTTCTATGAGCTACTGCAAGTGTTGCCTTCAGCTCTCCCTCTATGTGCCGTATTTCTTCTAAATTATTAGCAACACACCAACATTTTCAAGTAGATTAACTTTTCAACAGGATGTGGACAGAATAAAGACAGAAAAATAGATGAAATTAAGACTCACAAAGTAAAAGTCTGGTTATGCAAAGTTTCTAGAAAAGTGGAACCAGCATTTCCTTCAAAACATAGCAGCGTATTTCAGTGTCTGTTCTCCAAAAGCCCAGTGATGCACATTACAAAAGTCTTACAAAAAATAAACACAGCACAACAACCTTAATTGACTGAGCATTTCCCTCCCCAGAGATTCTCATTGACTGTGTACTTAAGAGAAAACTGGGGTAGCTTTGAGCAGAATATCATACTGAAGACAATTTCATAGATGACTGAGCTCGAGAAATACTCCACATGAAGAGTCTATGGTATCTGCTTTGAACGACTCTCGTTGAAGTTTCTTCTCAAAACACCTGGAAGTTGTGACTTTGTTGGAAAAAAAAGAAAAAAAAAGTTGCAACTTGTGACTCAACAAAGGCACAAAAATTGGTTTGGCCAAACAGAAGCGCAGGCGCTCAGGGAAAACGCTGCCCTTTAACAACACGAACAGGACTGTGAAATTGAAAACGCAGAGCCAAAAATGCCCCAAGTTGTAAAGAGTGCCATTTAGCATTTTCTTCAACGAGTTCATGCATCACCACTGACGCTGCTGTGGGCCACCGCTTGTAAATCATGGGAGACCACTGTCTGTGAAGTGAAGCTGAGAAAAATGGACTACTATTACATAACTCTGCTCCACTAAAAACTGGTACATCGTAGGACTTGAACACGAAGAGTTATATATTTTTTTTATCTTTCAGCTTAAAACTTTTAAGCAGACTATTAAATCACCAATCACATGTTTAAATATTTACATTTACATTCTTGATAGAATGATAGAACTAATGGATTTTTTAATCTATTTAAAATAGAAATATCTTAACATTAGTAACAATAAAAACATTGAAAAAAACATGTTGCAAATGTTTGGCAAAACCATACTCTGCTTGCTTTACAGAAGTTTTCAAAGCTCAAACTGTGGTCTGGATGAAACTGTGGTCTGGATGAATAAATAAGGATATATTTTTCTAATATACATAATTTTTCAGTAATACTCTCTGTAACACAGGGGGGTTCTGTTGGCATTCTTTTTCTCTGAAAATAATAGAAATAGGTAAGTCTAAAATAAATATTAGGCTACCTAAAATCTAATCTGACTGCAATAATTTTTCTGTTTCTCAACATTTTATCTACTACAACTTACTTAAGTTGTAGTAGATTTTTACAAAAATAGTAGTAGTATTTTACAAAAAAAGGCATCTGAATTAACCAGGATTATATTTGTATCCTTGATTATTTACATTCTGTACTTAATCTTATTTGTTTCTTGGTGAGAAGGTTTTAACTCAGCCAGAACCAAATACTAGAGTTTGTACTTATTGTAAGTGTACAAAATAACAAAGAAAGGTTTCTTTAGCTCAAAACAGAGTAAAACCTCTTAGCCATATTGCCAGACCTCTGGTGTCTTCCGGTAAAACAATGGGAGGCATGAGATCCGGCAGCTCCTCTTCGCCCGCCTGCAGCCCTGTGGCTCGGAGCCGACTCAGGTCCAAGAAGTCTGGAACATCGATGGCCAGGTCTGCAACACCGAACATGAACACTGGTGTCAGCTGAGGAGATTCATTAACACCATAAATAATTTCACATGATAACAATAACAAACATGTCTGTGTCAATACTAAAATTTATGCTTTCAACAGTGTTGATAAATATGGATGATGAAAAAAATTGGTTATCTTCAAATTGCAGGTGAATTATTTATGAATTTGTATTAGTTTGACAAACATGTAAATGCTTTGCGAAATGCAGTTTGGTGCTGCCCTCTGCTGATTATTCTTAGTATTACAGCACTTAAGGAATCTCAGTTTCAGCTCCCATTAATTGCTACAAGGCTATTTAATTACCAAGCTTCTTTGGCACCCAGTCAACACCAAAGGTGAATTTCTTGATCTGCACAACAAGATACTCTGGGAACGAGGCGAAGCGGGAAGTTCTGGGAACGAATGTTTAAAAAAAATTGGCTTTAAAACAAGCAGTAAATGAAAGAGACAATAATGAAGTGATTTCATCAGGTGCATGTCTGATTACTTGACTCCAGCTGACTTGGCCTGCAACGCTGAACTCCAGAAATCGGGGACGTTTTCAGGCTCCGTAAAGGCCTGAAGGCAGGCTGTGAAAGGGATCCGCGCTCGCACCGGTTCAGGAGGAGCCCGCGTGTTCTCCTCGGCTTCTTTCCGCTTGGCCTCATATGCAAGCAACTCCTCTGGAAAAAAAAAAAAATCAGAGATCCAAGTGAGAGGAATTATTAGCAAACACAACATAAACACAGAGATTCAAATATCGTAAAAAAAAAATCCGTTATCACAGTGGAAATGTGAAGCTAGTAACATAAAACGGTACATAAATGTCCCCCTCAATTCAGAACCAAAGATCTCTCAATCCTACATGTGCGTGTGAAGTGCATGTCTGTAAGACTTTGTATAGACCCTTCTGCCGTGAGATTCTTCAAATTTATATTGTAGAATAAACCTTTGGTTTATGACATCAATTTTCAAGTATAGTGTGAGTAGTGAATTGCATAGGCAGTTCAAATCAGGACCAATCATTCCCTTTTGCTTATTTTTGAAAAACCCAAATGAAATCTGATGGATGGGCTCATTGATGCAAAAACAGCCACTGTCTGTACCTCTATTCGTCGCTGCTTCTATGGGAGCCGGTAGCTGGATGCAGTAGTCGACCCGCTGAGCGTAACGAACCCGCCGACTCTGACAACACTGAACTCTCTCCTCCACCAAGAAACGAAACGAGTCGCTTGGATTCTCTGAACCACCACTGTTTCTCTGAACAAAACAGATCAAGAAAGAAAATATAAACCCATTAGAAACACCACCACATTAATTATTTTCCTGGAGCTGCTCAGGTCTCCAGTGCCAACACTGACTGGGGTCACCGGGGGTTTTATTTGAGGGTTGTATGAAAGGGAAACCAGTCTGCATGGCTGTGGACTATTGCCAATGCAAGCCTTCTATTCTAAGAAGCTACAGAAATACACAAGCTATAATTTCGCCCAGGTCCAGCTTGTAGGGTGACTGATGGTTGTGGCTTTAGTTTGGTTATCTGCCTGCATAAACCATGGAGTCGTTTACAGACAGCTTCTAAAAGTATCAGCAACTGGATTAAAAAGAGAGTTTAGGAATTGTTTAAGAAGTTCTTCATATACCGAGACAACATGAGGATTTTTAGGGAGAAAGAAGTTGATGTATTTAATTAATTCAAACAGGATAGAAGTGTCAGGTTCTTTTTGATTGATTATGTCTGATAACCAGGATGATTTAAGAAAGCATTTTCTCACCACTACATGTAACTGATATCACTGAGCATAAATAAACCCTGTATGAGAAAAACCCATTTAAAGATTATTATACTGCATGTATGAGCCGACCATGGAGGTTCTGACCTCTTTTGTTAGAACCAGGCAAAAAGGTTTGAAACATCGGAACAAAGTTTAGTTGAACAACCTTTTCAAAAAGAAGCATGTTTTTGTTCAATTTGTGAAAAGAATAAAATGAAAAAATAGTGTATTTGGCTGACTATATTATGAACTGTTCATAGCAATCTGCTTGCAACAGAGGTTTTGATGCAAACATAATTTTGCATCAAAACCTCTTTATGGCGTCACTCTAGTGGCAGTTTCTGGTAATGCTTTCTTCAGTTTGTCCTCTACAGCGACGGACAGGAAGTTAGCTGGCATACGATTGCAAACACTCTGTATATCCTGTAAACGCAGAAGGGACTAATTCACTTACTTCCACCAAGTTGATAAAGTGCAGGAAGAACTCATGGGCATCTTGTTGTCTGTTGGAGGAAAACTCTGGGTGCCCCCTGCTGACCAGTGCCTTGAGCATTCGGGGAGAGATTCCCCTCTGTTGGTGCTGCGATGACAAAAAACAAAATATTGAAAGAGTCACGCACACCAACTGTTCATGAGAAGTTACCTTACTCAAAGGCAAAAGTATGACACTAAAACTGGCTAAAAGAAAAAACTAATTTGGTTAAACTGTTCTGAAATGAAGCATAAAGTTTGGACAAGGTGCCAGAAACGTTTTTGTGGCAACTAAAATTATAGTTTTGGATGCACTCACCACTAAGAAAATGTGACAGGATGCAAGTATTCAATCACAGCCTTAAAAGTGAACATTTAGCTCAACATTATATTTGTTTATTAGCCTGCATAATAATCCTTAGATATTTTTTCACCACATTAAAAAGGGTAAATGTTTGAATTATCAACCTGATAATGTTACTGGACAGATGGTTCACTTGTCTTCTACTGTGGTGAGAGAGTTCTTCTGCTACTCGGGTGGGTTACATTTATACAGTATATATTTTCTGAACAAAATTAAACAAATACATTTAATTTGCACATATAATGTTGCTGCAGATATAAAGTTAAATTACTCACAGCTAGGTGTCACACAGCTGAGGTGTCACACAGATTCCACACTTTTCAGATTTTTATTTGTAAAAACAAGTAAGGAAATTTACTTCATTTTTCTTCCACTAACTTTACCCTGGTTTATCACATGAAACACTGGGCTTTCAAAGTCACAAACCAGTTCTTGGGGTATTGAACCCTGACATTCATTCCCACAACAAACAAGTCAATATCTCAGCATGTCAAAATTTCCCATCATCATCAATAAATTTAGAAAGCCAGGTTAATGATATATATATATATGTGATTGCACTGGTCAAGAATCCCTCTGTGCAAACTGAGCACAGCGTGTCAGCACAAGTCCACCGCCATTTCCTCTCAGCTGTTAAGACGTGTCCAAACTTGTCTCCTCCATCACATTTAAGTTCAGGATCACAGCTTTGCCCTGTCAGTTACTGAGAGCAATCGGGCTAAAAACAAACTATGAGGTCATAGAAAGTCCTGGTCTATGCATTACTTCAACTCCTTTATCCTCCTCTTATCAAGAAACTGCTACATTCATTAGAATGAAATTACTTTGTAATGCTTTATAAAGCCATGACTGCTGATTCCGTCACATCTCATTTTCAACATTGGCCATGGTCATTCAATTATGGAGCAGGACATACCCCGTTTAATACCTTGTGTTCTTCTTTCATCACCTGTTCAATGAGCTCAGATTTCATGGGTGGTTTGGAGTACTGGCCTGAGAGGAGCCCGTGTCCCAGTTTAGCCCTGATGGACAAAAACGGCCAAAAGAACAGAGTCAGTCTCATTTCACATTCATTTGGCTTCGTTTCCTGCCCATCACAGTCTGAAGATACAGTAGTTCTAACGTGAAACAAAAACATGGTTTCTGGAGCAAACTACAGTTAACATCCGCACAAATGAGTTTTAGTTAGCATAATAGTCTTGCATCTTTGAGATTTTTAAAACACATCTAATCAAACTGAAAGTGTAGTGAAGGCCTCCTTTTCAACTCCTCTGCAATTTCGGCGTTGCAGTTCAGATGTTTTTTTGAGCTTTTGAGATGCTGATCAGTCGCTCTGAGTTGTAAAGGGGGAAAAAACACCTTATCGTCATGGTTACACACCGTAACAACTATCTGGAGGTAAGAAATGAAGAACAAAACTCTTTCCAGCCACACAACATTCAAAACCAGAGGAAATAATTGCTTCAAACTTTTATTTATGAAGAACAGGGCAAATTATGAACCAAATTTAGATTTATCAGAGTCAACATTAAAACCATGACTATATCTATAATTACCTTAAATCAAAATACCCCTTTGCAGACAACACCAAAGTTAAAAAATGGGGATGAGGCAAACTTACAGTATTTTTCCATTCTAATTAACTGTCCACACTGTGCCTCTTCTTTAGTGGGTACCACCAGATAAATTATTCTCGTCATAAAAGCTGATCATAGCACGAAATAGATATTTAAAAAACACTAGAGGATCCTTGTCATCTAGAGATGGGTTGGGTTTAACCATTACATTAAAGTAAGTAAACAACTTCTTCAAATTGCCAAATACTATTTGCCTTATGGTATAAACATGTTTATTTGGCTGCCTGTTTGATAGCTGCCGTCAGGCTCTTGATGCCCATCAGCATCTGGCCTCTTGCAACACATGGCCTTCAATTACAAAATTGTGATGATTTTATTAAAATAGAGATAAAAATAAATAAAAGGTACTACAACATACAAATTATGCAATTTATGCTTATGTAATTTAGGTTATTTGTTTATGAACTTCTGTTTTTAAATATTAATAACAGTGACAGAGGGAGCTGGAAAACACCTTCTCTTCTGTCACTGCATTGCATAACTTTCAGGAGTCACTTACATCTGTGTGGCAAAATCCTGGGTGGGGTCAAGGGGTGAATAGTCGAATATCCTCTGAAGGTTACCTACATACCTAAGAGAGCAAACATATGAGGGTTGATATGTGAGGTGACACACAGACGTCGCCTCTAGAGAAACATGCGAGGGACGTAAAAGACCCGCTGCTGGTCAACGAGTTATTTAATTATCATCTATGATCATAGACAGCCAAATTTGTTTTGGAGTGGCCAAGCGAAGTGTCAAGTGTCAAACCATGATCAGATATAGAATCTGCAGAGGAAGCTAAAGATTAGGGTGATGTTACAGAGGCCTTTCAACTATAATGACTTGGAGTTATCATCAACTGCATGCAAAATCTGGTAATATAGGAAAGAGTTTGACTGATGTAAGTTATACAAAAAAAGGAAAAGATCTGTCCATTGATAACTGCTAGTTATCAAAGGTAACAGGGTAACACAATTGATTGTGGGAGAAGGAATGTACTAAAAGGCAACAAGACATTTTTAAATTTAAATTTGATATAGTAAGGGACCCCATGCATACCAGATACCAGAGAGCTTGTAGTCGGAATCGTGTGTGTTTAAGCTACCAAATATTCCATACACTGATATAGAGAACTACTTAACACAAAATATACAGAGATACCACCCTTATTCCCAATCAGTAACAAACTTCTTGGTTTAATGAAAATAATTTAAGATTTCCTTCTGCTAAATGAGCATCATTACATAAAAAATGTTATTAGTTCATCAGGCTGTCAAGGTTCAAGATTTTTTTAACATGATCAACAGTCGAGAGTATGTCAAGAGTTATGTCATCAGGGATAGCTATAATTAAGAAAACAAAACCACAATGATATGAATGCGTCGCAGCGTACAGCACTCACATCCTCTGGAAATCTGGGATGCTGAACAGGACCTGTAGCACTGTGCTGAGGTAGCAGCTGTTTCCCAGGTTTTTGATGCCAGTGTAACCAGAACCAAACACCGCCTTCAGCTTCATGCCCGACTCTTGGATCACTTCCCACTCACTGACTCGCGGTCGGGGGTTATTGTCTGTGTGGTGTCCATTTTCTGTCTGAAATAGGAGGAGATGGAGATGACAAGGACGGTCTCATGTGAAGAATTGTCTTTGTTGTATAGAAATGCTGACACAACGTCTAATATAGCTCTAACAAAATATATTTTTGACACATTTTCTTTAAACACTGCAGCTGTTTCGAATTAGATTGGGTTCATGTAAAAGTGAAATTAGTCCACTTACTCTCCTCTGCATCTGGAGCATGTCTATCCCAAAGTGTGACAAGTGCTCTGACATGTGGGGGTCCAAAACAGCCTCTTCCTCCTCAAATGAATAAACATCTGTAATAAAAAAAAGGTGAGTAAATCACTGTGGCAAAATTACCAATAAAAAAAATAATTAAAATTAATAATATGTAGCCATAGCCATACAGACACAAAATCTGCTACTAAAATATACTTATTATCAAAAAGCCTACCTTAGCACATTTTACTATCATGTGCTAATGTATCAATGAACAGCACAATTATTGCAATTAGACATATTTTTAATTTACTATAGATGTTCACATGGGAGTGTAGAAAAAAATGATCAAAAGTAGCGATCCCTTACGTCTTACTACAATTTTTATTGTATTCTTGTTTCATGGCTGAAACATAAATAAAATAAGCTTCTTAAGGAAAAGAAAACCTACTTCACAACAACAATTCTGACAATGTGCCTCTTATAAATATAGGTTTAAGGTCCAGTGGCGGAATGGATAAAATTGATTCCAAACAAAGTGCTGCAATAAAAAGAGGATGTTTTCAGCCCAAGCTGCAGTTGTTTTAGACTAATTAGACATATTTCTAATGTAGAACTGAATTAAAGGAAGTGATAAATAAATAAAACATGGGGCCTTCAAATCAAAAGATTCTGAATTTAATTCATTTTAGGGGGCATTCTTGTAAAAACCTTTTTAAAAGTTTCCATCCCTGTTATGCAAAATATTCTCAAACAAGATTTGTAGCTTTATAAGATGACAGTATTGTGATAAATCCATCCATCCATCCATTTTCTGCCGCTTATCCGGAGTCGGGTCGCGGGGGCAGCAGCTTCAGAAGGGAGGCCCAGACTTCCCTTTCCCCAGCCACTTCTTCCAGCTCCTCCAGGAATCCCAAGACGTTTCCAGCCCAGCCGAGAGACATAGTCCCTCCAGCGTGTCCTGGGTCTTCCTCGGGGCCTCCTCCCGGTGGGACGTGCCCGGAA
>CAEGAF010003258.1:0-13062 GCA_903067075.1 Micropoecilia bifurca
GAGAAAGGGTCAGAGACAGGTCCTGGTTGGATGAGCAAAGTTCCACCCTATTTGAATAAATTAAAGTAAAGAGGATAAAACTTTCCACACGAGAGTAACAAATCAGATTTTGCTCTTTGCAACTTCTCCAAGAACGTTCTTGCTGTCTGTTTGTCATTTCCATCTTTTGTCTTTTCCTCTTCTCAGGTAAATGTATGTGTTGTTTGTGCTCTGAGGTTTCTGATGTTTGGTGATGTGCTTTTTGGTGATAGTTTGCAGCTGTCTTGAATAAATGCTGATTATTGTGACGCCGTTCTCTGCGTGATCTCAGTCCTTATTACACACAGCATTTTTCTGAACCCGGGCAGAGAGAGAATATAACGAGTCCAAGGTTTTTAAAGTTGTAGAATTTTCTTCTCTTAATAGTATCCTTGTAACTTAATCGAAAACCCCAATTTTAACTGTACAGTGCTCGTATTGCATAAATAAAGTAGTACTATAGGATAGTCGAACCGTAATCTTGGAGGTGAACAGGACATCTTATTGCTTTAGATAGGCTAATTACTATCATAAACTTATTCAGGATCAAAGTTATCACCACCTATCGGTTGATGTCATCCTGCAGTAAAACAACTCTGTTAATTATTAATTGTGACAAATTTAGTATTAATGAATTCTTTGTAATCCCACAGTTTTATAAAATACCACCGTAATCAGGCTGTCAGAAATGGTGAATGAAAGAAAATTATGAACAATTCATAGCTAATCCCAGGTGATTAAGCGTCAATTTACAGAGGATTAGAATTGCTCAAACCAAACAGAGTTAAAGACCATAATTAGTGACGAATACGTTTTAAGTCAACTTTTTATATGACACACATTATATTACCAAAAGTTGATGCGCTTGAATCAAATTCAATGCCTTTGACCTTGAAAAAGGGCGGTTTTCTAAGAACTACTTAATGACTTCATTAATTCAGTGAATTAAATATAAAAATAAATTCTAAAGGAGCGTCACGAATGAGAAAGGTGCCCAGCCTACATTTGTTTCATACAGAGTTTACAGTAAACGTGAGGTACAGATTGAGATATGACTCATAAACCTCTTTGGCTTGTTTATTTCATGAGAAACACATTTAACCTGTCAGAACCACAAAAAGCAAAAATAGTAACAGGAGACATCAGCAGCATCAGGTCTCTCATCATGTCAAGATGACAACACTGAGAATGTTATTTTATTTTCATCCAAAAAAGACAACAGTTGGGTGAAATCATAACATTTGAATTTTATTATGCTGAAAATTACACAACATTTTAATATACTGGTAAGTCTATTTTTTTCTTGTGGGAAATACTGATCAAGTGGGCCCACCGACTCAAAGGACCTAAAAACTTCATATGTCCTACTTCTTGCTACGCTCCTGCTATTCTCACCATATGTAATTAAATCTTCTTTATAAGCATCCCAAAAATTCCTCCAAGATTTCTCTGGCGCCTATATTCACCCATGTGGTTTTGATGAGTAGCTTTGTTAGCAGAGGTAAGTGACTTCTTCTGCTGTTTTACTCCTAGTCATTTACATTCAAACAACCATAACAGTGAAATCTTTGTTTCCCTAAACTTCTCAGAACCGGCTCTTGTTGGTACTTATGAGGCAGTCAGCGACAAAGTCAGCGTTATTCGAAGAGACCGCAGCTGTTAGGTTCGTAGCAGCAGCGAGAGACGGTCTGATATACATCAACAAAGTAGTCAGTTTAACTGACTGACTCCGCCCTCTTTCACCTGGTCAGTAGAACTAGATCTACTGGCTTCCCATACAATATGAGACATTTCTTCTAATTGATCCATTCATTCATTGAAGATCATGATTCATTGTCATCTTCATCGGCATGAGCTTTTATGTCACTATCACTCAGATCAAACTCAACTTCTGCCTTATATATGTACATTTATGATGGAATAAATTAGTTTTCCTCCCCATCAGCCCACATTCCTAAATTTGCCACGTCATGAAGGAAAGAGGGAATGAGTGTAATTTTTAGCTCCACTCACATGAAAAGCGAAAATGAATGTGAGGCTGTGAACATTTTGTAGAGCAGCTCAAGCTTTAAAGACATTATCATGTTTCATTACATGTCAACAAAGATCTGTTTATTTAGATCTGGTCCGTTTTAAGGAGCGGTTCCATGACCGTGGCTTCATATTGTACTTACTCGTCGCTCATTGTGTGCAACACCTGTCTGTACTTGCATGTCTGATAAAATCTGCTTCCTGTATGACTCAGATCTGTAGGGTGGATTATCGACTTGGATTAATCATTAATTCAGCCTTACTACTGTTGCTGCAGGTGCAGAAATAAACTTTTATCAGTAGTAGTAACAGTAGGTAGCTATTGTTAGCTTTATCTCTATGATGTGATGAAGCCTGCGATGCAGGGAGGGCTGTTAAGTGTGCTAGAAGATGATCAATTGGTCACAGACGGAAAAACACAAGCAATGACACAGTTATTAATAGACAACATCTGTGCAACAGTGAAATTGCTTTTAATAGTAGCAGCATCAACTGAGAGGCATCAAGCGGTTCATGAAGTCCCTGCCAGCAAGTGTACTGTTCCTTTTGTGATCCATGCCATTACTAATACATTAGGAAATAGGACACTATGCATGCACCTGACACATCCAGAGGAGCCAGCAGGATGAGAGGGGATTAGGATGACCGCTGCTCACATGAGGGTGTTTGGGTGTAATCTCATTCAGGCAGGGTGTTCTGGCTTTGAAGCCGCGCTCGCGTCCTGATCCAGGCTGACACCCGTCACCTGGGCCCACTGTCATTTCAAAAACTTTGCGGTGGATCTGTGGAGATCAGAGCAGTGAGAGGGGTTCATCAAAGAAGAACGGATCTGAATTTTGAAGTTACAAATACAATGTACACTTGCTAGCTATCTTGTCAGATGAATTAGCTATGTGTAATGAAAGACAAGCTAACTAGACTCTAATCAATGATCTAAACTACCAAATTAGCTATAAGTTATGAATATTGGTTGTAAAAATTCTATAAAACAAATAATATAGTAAAGCTAACAAAGTTCATAAAAATACACTGTGTAACAAATAAAAGCTCAAAACAGCTTGTCTCCTGAATTAGCTGTATGGAATATGTCTTGCTAATCAAGACAAGCTAAGTAGTCTCTAAGCTCAGTGTTACTGAGTTAGCTATAAGAAAGCTATAAGCTAATGATGTTGGTTGAAAACTTCTCAAGGCCTTAAAAAATCCAGTAAACCTAAATAGATTAATGAAAAATAAATTATCAAAAAATTACTCCTAAAACCATTTAGCTTCCAAGCTAGTATTTTAACATCTATTCTGCTAAAATAGTTATAAGAAACCCAGGAAATACTGATTAGTCAACATAAATATTAACTCAAGGTAAAAACATTAACAGTAAAGCATTAACCCTGCTAAATACATTAGCCCTGCTAATATATTTATTATGGTTAAATATATTATCTAGCTTAAGACTGTGTGTACACCTCCTTTTCAATGAAGTCATAAACCACCTTTCATTGTCACATACAACAATACAGATACAGCAACATATTGGTGTAAACAGCAAAAGCCACATATGTTCCTTTTTTATCGAGTGTGGCTGTTAAAAAGGGAACCTAAAATAATTTACATATAATTATTATTCACTAGTTGTCAACTTGCTTCACTTAGCTTGCCCAGAGGGATTCAGATTTTGTACATAACTGTCTGTCACTGTCCTAATTGTGTTGCTTCTAAACCAATAATGTTGAAATGACTTTTGACATTCAGATATTGTGGCAATAAGAACGCATTCAGACTTACTGTATGTACATCTGGTAGAGCTGGAACATAGGTTATCCTTATATGCTGATGATGTGACTCTCTTCTTAAAATTCTCTGGCCTTTCTTTCTCATTACATTAGTATTTGGATACTTTTAGGCTGTAATCAATTTAAATAAATTAATAGTAATATTAAAGATTAAAACTAACAGAGCATATCACTTTTGAGTCTAAAATTTTAGGTTGTCAGCATTATAATTTGCTGCCAACTTGGAAAACCTACATATTTTTTAAACAATTCTGAAGCATGGAGTTAGATTAAGGCTCATTACTGCATGACATTGTACCCAGTATGCCAGTTTGGCTATGACTGTAATTCACAATGCTACGGAAGATCCTTCCTGCCCACAGCCATCACCACTCAATTACTGCAACTTTTAATTTCCCTTTGGGACGAAGAAAGTGTGACTGAATTGAACTGAACACTATTAATATTTTAGCAGAAAGCTTTGAAAGCATCAGCATTGATTCTGTCTCAGTTTATTCACTGATAATGTCCCAAAACAAAAGGTCACGACATTTAAAAGTTGATGGCATTTTATTGCACCTTTTCGCCTCAGGGGTAATGACCTCTGACCTCCTATGTTTGTCTTGTATGCAGACACACAAGCCTTTTGAGATCATGAGATCATTAATGTTTTCACTGGGCATCATCCCAGCAGTGAAGACCCCAAAGAACTCAACTTATGAGTTTTACGGACAGATTGTCATATTACTGGTGTTTAAATTACATTAGCATAAATGTGGCATTGTGGGTATTCAACAAGTCAACTGCTGGAACTGAAAAGCCTTTTTTCCCCATCTACAATCGTCCTTTTGTGGAAATGAATAGTTCTTTTATATGTTGTAAAGTAGAATCAGGGCAGGGCGGTTTTCCTTGGGAGGACCTCCATCAGTCCTCCCAAGTGGTTCCCTAGTAGCGAGATCTCTGGGTCAGCTCTGTTTGTATACAATATAGCACGTCACAGCGTGCGTAAATCTAGTCCAGCCTTTGCTCCGCCCCCTTGGGGGATCGGAGCTGATGCAATAAAGGGCGAGTCCGGACCCTCCTCCAGTACTGGCTCGTCTTTAGGAACTGGGGAGTCCGCTTTCTGTCGCTCTTTCTTTATAAACCGCATTTATCCTTATTACTCGTGTCAGTCCTTGATATTTCAAGTATTTTCACTTTGATTACTTGAATTGCTTAGATTGTCTTTTTAAACATCAGATCGTCTTTTTGCTTAGAGTTTTTCATTCATTTTTTACTCATTTATAAATAACATAAATAATCTTAAGGATCGACTGATTTTTGTGAAGAAATCGATTGGAGATCTCTTGTTTTGTCCACAAACGGAAGGATTTTTTTGGTTGGTTTCTTTCCCCCATACAAAGGTAAGAATGCCGGTGTTGAATGAAGAGACTGGAAAATTACCAGATGGAGGAAGTGCAGATTTTCAAACCCCCGGAAGCTTAGAACATCAAACTCTTATTTTATTATGATCTGTAATCCGTAAACTGACTATTTATTCATTAAATAATATATATATTTATTGTTGATTCCCCTGTGGCGAACAACTAAAAATATGACACTTTAAATATTTAAATCTTGGATTATTTTTTTTCCTTTAAAAAAAAGCGCGATGCGTCATATGTGAACAAATGAAGCCTCAATCTAATTTAATGATGTCTAAAGGTGACTCATATGGACGTCTGAATGTTGCTAGACAAAAAAAAACTTGCATTAAAATATATAGCTTAAAGAATCAATTTATTTTGAAAAATGTAGAAACATAACTTGGGCGTCAGTCAGAGTCTACAACCAGAGCTGTTGCGGGAAATAAATGTGAAGCTCTGCCCATAAAAGGAACACACGTGTCTTTGTTTCTGCTGGAGCCGGCAGTGGAAATAATGTCATTAAACCGATCTGGTTGCTCAATGTGGGGAGGAATGGAGAACAGAAACACATCAGAGGGATAATTTTACTAAGTCACGACAACTGGAGCACATTTACCTCAAGATTTTATCCGATTCTGTTGTTTTATGCTCTTAAAGGCTGGTTGTCTTTAAAACTTTTTTATGAAGTAATGTAAATAATAAATGATTTTCAGAGGGGCGTTGTAAAGATCAGCCTCTGCGGGTCTTTTTGTCCTTCAGCATCCCTTCCTCTTCAGTCAAGTCTGGCTGATGCTGTAAAGACTCGCGCTCGGTATTTTTCCACTCGCTGCGTCATCACTCAGCCCCTCCCATCACCGAGAAGATCTCACTACCGCGGTCTAATATTGATGCCGATCTTATCGATGCCTCATCTGTCGGTCGATGCTACCTAATCGAAAACTGTTACCGCCTGAAAAAACTGCTTAAAGGAAAGATTGGCGTTGATGCCAATATTTTGAATTGTATTGAAACAAGATTTCAAAATAGAATCTGATATGCTTTCTTTGCATATATTAAAAATAGAACTTCTTGATTAAATAAAACAAATGACAATCTGTTTTATTGTCATTTGATGTGTTTAGTACATCAAAATGTACTAAACACAGGTAGTACATTTTGATGACCTAAAACATCTCATCAGAATAAGCTTTATGAAATACTTAACCAGCACATCTTATGCACCTACTTGTAATATCAGAAATTGTTCAAACCAAACCAGTCTAAGTCACGTAATTTTGATCTGTTCTAACAATGTGCATTCTGACACAAGGAATACCTGTCTGCCTGGCCTTATCTTTTATGATTAATGCTGCCAGTGACACACCTTAACAGACAATAAGAGGTAGAGGTGTAGTAGATATGGTGTAAGAGAAAATAAAAGTACGCTAAAGCACAATTACTTAAAACCTTTTTGTTATGATGTCTATGTTTTCAGCTCTAAAATGCCCGGTGACAAGCAGGCCGGTTCCAGAACTGAGATGAAATACCTGAACGCTCCTCAAGACGACGACAGCTGCAGCTCCAACAGCAACGACTTTGCGTACTCTGACTGTCCCAAGAAGATTCGTCTCGATGGGTGAGGCTCGTTTTTAACGTCTTCACAAACAGGCCAAACAGAAAGTTTAATATGTCAGCTCATTTAACACATCTCTTACTTTTATTAAAGGCAATACCCAGATGCAGATCCAGAGAGTCAAAACTTCCTCTCTGATCATAACCCAAGCAAGAAGAAGTATGAAGCTGAATATGTAAGTTCGAGTTTAGTCACTTTTATTCCACAATGTAGTTTTTTCTGCTATTGTTTTAAATTCTGTTTTCTCCTCTTCAGCACCAGGGCACTGCCTCCTTTGGCATGTCCGTCTTCAACCTGGGCAACGCCATCATGGGCAGCGGCATCCTGGGTCTGTCCTTCGCTATGGCCAACACCGGCATCGCCCTGTTTGTGTAAGAACTTTTCCATCACCTAAAACCTGAAACCTCATTTTTAGCTCCAACATTTCTCAACTCCAATTCAGGCAGGTGTCTCTTCAAGGTCTCAGGTCCTGGTATTCCCAAACTGTGCAAGATAGGGTTTCCCCCCCCCCTCTGCCAACAGGTGTGTGACCCTGACAGAGAGGCAGCATGCCAGGTCAAACATTTGCAGTTGTTCTGATTTGTGTGCGCTTCACCTATGTTTGGTGTAGATTAGAAATGTTGAAGAGAAAAAGACATCTTCAAGGAAAAGCAGGTGGTTGGACGGTTTTGGTAATGGTAACCCCTGTTGGCTGTTCATGGGAACAACTTCAAGACTTGTTACATTCACTCGATGGGTTTCATCAGACCTTTCCTAGTTTTTTTAAACAGAACAAAGAAGAGTATGTTAATGAGGCTTTGTTTACTCTGGTGCATGATCCATAGATGGCATTTGATATGAGGAAACTACTAACCTTTCATCTAAATTAGAAGTGATTTCCTGGATGAAACAGAATGCGGATGTTTTCTCTCAGTTAGCCTCGTGTTAGTGTGCATATCATAAGACGGAAGCTGTAGGCCACTTTCCAGAGAAGCAGCTTACTGATAATCCTAGTGGCCAGGCATTGTGTAAACCAATAGATGCCATTCAAAGGCTGGGGATCATGAATGGTTCACTAAGGATCTTGGTCTGACGGCGATTGACGAATCTAGGTCAGAATCTGTAGGAAGTTGGGCCCTAAAAAAACCAAAGTAGCTACTTCTTGTATACAGTGTTGGGTGAAGGCTGAGTGTTGGTAGGACAAAGTATCTCCCAACCAGACGTCAACAGAGGCATATTTGCTGGGTTGAAGCTAATTTTGTCAAGAGTCATGCTAAGGACGTCCAATGAGAGCAAGTGGGCAGACAGTGATCTCACTTTTGCATTGCGAGTCTCAAATGGTTGAGAGATTAATTTCCACCTGGTCTATTAATACTTTGGGACAAACTGTACTGGGCTTACAGTATATGGGTGGTATTAGGATGAACTTGTGCAGTGGAACCTCTCATCCTATCCTACTCTGCTGTTGCAGTCTATCATTTGAAGGGGGTTGTTCCAGATTTCACCCAGATTTCACTCTAGATTTATCGCTTTTACATCAAAGTAATTCTGTGCAGACTCTTAGCTGTCAGATACTTCCTTAAAAAGCTGATGGCTCAGGTTGGGAAGCGGTGATGTGTCAAAAGTCTCCGAAACAAGAAAAAAAAAAAAAAAAGCAAAGAACAATGCAAGGCCCAAGCCTTTCGGAAAGTCAATGAACGTAGAACATGCTCAGCAGTCACGGAATAACACCTAACCTTCACGTTAGCTAAAGCTAAAGGTGGGTGTGTTTGTTCACCATCAGGAAAGAACAGTTGTCTTTCAGTCGGCCTTTAAAGACTCAGGTTCAGCATTTTAGCATTGATCGGAGCCTGCTACTCATTGCAGTCACGTTTTTTTTCTTTGTAATTACATCTTAGTCATGAGTCTACAACTGAAGACCTTTTCTCTCTCTTGTGTTTACAGGATTCTCCTGGTTTCTGTTGCCATTTTCTCCTTGTATTCTGTCCACTTGCTGTTGAAGACAGCAAATGAAGCAGGTAAGCAGCAGCTCTGACTTTCCAGCAATTTTTTTGTTTGATCACATTTATATGTCAAGATTTAAAACTCTTTGTGTTTTTTCCCTCTTTTTCCAGGTGCTCGTGTTTATGAGTCACTGGGTTACCAGGCCTTTGGGATCCCAGGAAAACTGGCTGCTTCCTGCTCCATCACCATGCAGAACATTGGAGGTGAAGGACTGACCTTTAAATAGCAAAATGACTCTTTTTGTGTTATGCAACTATGATTGAACTTCTCCCTACACTCACTGTCATGTTCCAACATGTGCATGTTGGAAAATAATAGATTGTAGAGATGGCGTCAAACTACTGAAGTCACTTCTTTTTCCTTAGTAACATTTTTGTTCCTCAGTGCCTACAGGAGCACGACTCAGCTTATGTTTGAATATAATGTACTAACTGCTCTTGTTTCTTTTTATTTTCTTGCAGCCATGTCAAGTTACCTCTACATTATCAAATATGAACTTCCCATTGTCATTCAGTCCTTTACTGGAGCAAGTGACGGGTGAGTAGTCTATTTCAAATTATTTTCTTTCTGATCACTGTTTGGATGAGCTGACTCTTATGAAATATGATGACTTTCACCCTTAACGAAATAGAAATAACTCTAAGCAACCTCCAGCTGGTAGCTATTCTCTATTATTACTTACATTGCTGTTGAGTATAAGTCAAATACAGAAAATTGCTTTAAGTCATTGGTTGTCAAAGCAGTTATGAAAACATCCCCATGATGGGTATTAATTTATGCCTGGTCAGGCATTTTGGGACCAAAAAAGTTATTTTGTTGTTTCATTAAAAAAATTTGACGAAATTACTTTTATATTGTTTGTCATTTCGTACATTTTTTCACAAAATGACAAAAACTGCAAAGGTACAAATGATGAAATACCTCACACGTTTCACAGTATAGGAGGATGGTGCTCTGTAGCGCCCTCTAGAGGTCGGAAATAAAAACAGAGTTCACTTATAGTACTGCAAGAAAACACAATGGATAATTTTCCAGGATTATGTGCTTGTTCTTTTCCTACTCTTATTTATATTTTAAATGGATTTTTAATGTTCCAAACTCATTTTAAAAATGTAAATCAATCTGTTTAGGCTAACTTAAAATCTGTCAAAACAATAATCAGAAAAAGATTAGGTCACATATTTGCAAATGAGCGGTGGGGTTATGTCAGAAAGCACTCAGAGTAAAGTGGAACGCCACCCAAAATGGCTGCCTGTTGTTTATCTGAAGGTGAAGCAGAGTCTTTGTCTGTCCGTGTGAGCAGCTGTGTCCATGTAGGCGGGACGTCTGGACATCTTGAAGAGATGCCAGCGCCCCGTTACTTCAAAGAACCCCTTTTAGAAAACACAGCTAGTGCCGCATCGAGATGGTGCGCAGCATGAGCTCACTGCGACCTCGCTCCAACTTTTAAAAATTGATGTGGCTTCAGCTCCTCTGTGCTGCTTTGTTGTGCCTATTTCTGGGAGCGATGCTGTCATCCTGCGCAGACCAGTTTCTGTCAGCTATTTGTGACGCTTGTAGGTGTTGTCAGTGCAGCAGCGAAGTTGTAAGCTAACGAATCTCACAAAATGTTTTTTTTTTGTGTATGTGTTTCAGTGAATGGTACATCAATGGAGATTACCTTGTGATTCTGGTCTCTATTATTGTTATCCTGCCTCTTTCACTACTCCGGAACCTAGGTAAGGAGTGTGTGTGCATGTGTCATAAACTGTTGTTCCTAAGTAATAATAAAAGTAGAAGTGGCAGCCTTAGAACGGCAATTACATTTTGTCTGTCTCCCTTAGGTTACCTTGGTTACACCAGTGGTCTCTCTCTGCTCTGCATGGTGTTTTTTCTGATTGTGGTGAGTACAACCGCACCGTGTTTTCTTATTCCTCCTTTGACAATCAGATACAACCCATCATTTCATTAAAATATTCAATATTTAGTTCCCTTAGGCACTGTAAAAATATAGCCCCGTCCAAAAATATATTTTTTCTTTATGTTCCTGCAGGTGATCATAAAGAAGTTCCAGACGCCATGCCCTCTGCCTCTTCTTGACACTGGAAATGAAACTACACATATGTTCAACAACACCCCCCACAGCGACAACATCACTACTGATGATGACACTTGCAAGCCTAAATACTTTGTCTTCAACTCGCAGGTAAATAAATCTCTTGCAGATTAAACAGATATGAATATTTTCAATAATACTGGTAGAATAACTTCTAATCTTTGTATTTTCTCATCTCTCCAGACTGTCTATGCTATACCCATCCTCACTTTTGCCTTCGTGTGTCATCCTACTATCCTACCCATGTATGAGGAGCTCAAAGAGTAAGTGTTGCTGCATGGATTTAACTCAAAGTCCTATGAGGTTTAAACTAAACTAATGTTATAATTCTTTGAAATTTGGTCTGGTGTCTAAATAAAATTCTTTTCTCTGAACAGCCGCTCACGTCGAAAGATGCAGAATGTGGCCAACGTTTCCTTCCTGGCCATGTTCATCATGTACCTGCTGGCCGCCCTCTTTGGATACCTCACCTTCAACAGTAAGTTGGGCAAGATTTAAAAACTACAGTGTGGCACATTTACATATATGTATTTTTAAAAACTCAATTTCATAATTAATAGGCAGCTAAATAATAGATTTTTAGGCTAGCTTTGACAACTGCTAAACAGACTACAAGTGAAAATTAGCTTACATTAGCTCACTTGGAGACATTTACATTGTATAATGTTGATTAATTTACACTGTCCATTGAGAAAAAATAAATAAATAAAACAATACATTTTTTCTTTCAAATATTCTAGTCTTGAGTGAAACTCTCACTCTATGGGTTCACAGGTCATTTACCTTGAATTTGAAATGTTTTAGTAATTATGGTTTGCAGTGTAAAGATGACTTCAATTAAAAATCCTAATGTGTTGATTCAAGGCTGGTTACACAACAGTGTGAAAACACCACCTGGTGCCAGCATGTTCCTGTTTGACTTCAAATATACAAAAAAAAAACAGCCAGAAATGTTTCCTGGAACATTGCAACAGTTACATAAGGACTTGGAAATCGCTCTTTGACATTATACACAGCAGTCAAAGCAGGCAAGGGTCATAAAAGGAGACGTAAGAAAAACATAAATTACAATGCTAATATATCACTGTATTCAGTTTTAGGCTAGGTAATGTAATTCAAAGGTATCTTATTTTTGCAGCCAGTAGCATAGCTTTGCTATAGCTAGCTTAGCATCTAATATCTAAAAGCACAAACAATTAGCCTCTAAGCAACTATGTTTGACATTATTTGTAATTTTGTTTATATCATATAGACCTGCTAGTTTGCTCAGTTTGATCCTGAGCATTAAAGTACGAATGTAGAGATGGAAAAGCAAAACATTCATGTTTTATTAGATGGTTGGAAAAACAACAAATGGTTGAAGTTTTGGAATTTAGAAATATCAAAACAACATTCATTCATGTTTATTTTTTTTACTTTATTGGTACTATTCAGAGAGCTGCAAGAAGATAACTTTATGCTCCTGTAGCTAAATGTAGCTAAATGTTAGCTCAATGTTAGCTAAATGTTGTTAGCTAAATGTTTGCTCTGTTGTCTCTGTTGGGAGACTTGGCTGAAAAGCTTCTTTTGAGCAGCCCAATTTTGGCTTCATTTAATTAATCTGTTAGCATTTTAAATTAAATTCTAAAAATTAAATATGGATTCTACACATAAAGCCCAAAAGACTTGTATGTTGTTTTACTAATTTTTTAGTAACACTCCTTCATAAGTACAACATTTAGCCCACATGTATCATGTTTTATGTACTCAAAAACATTAAAGGTAGCTTCAGCAAGTCAACTTTTGAGATATTTCAAGAAAATTAATTTTAAAAAATCCTGTTTATAATTTACACAAGACAGTTTACATCTTAGTCCATGCTTGATAATTACATGTGATTGGTGTTGAAACTGAATTTAACTGGAGTGATCTCTGTCATATTTCTGTTCAGTCTATGTGGGACCTGAGCTGCTCCACACCTACTCAAGGTACTACAAGGACGATATTCTCCTGCTGGTTGTTCGCCTGGCTGTGCTGGCTGCTGTCACACTCACAGTTCCTGTGGTTCTCTTCCCTGTAAGTATTAAGGATCTACTGTTAATGATCCATTCAGTCACTAAGACTATGAAGTCCATTGAGCTAATCTTTGTCTGGTTCTGAACAGATTCGTAC